>CM064916.1:35909912-35922412 GCA_032727855.1 Quercus ilex subsp. ballota | reverse complement strand
TTGGGTTGATTCTAACACAGGACATTCCAAGCTTGGCCCAAAGAAAGACGAAGGCGTAATAAATTTAATCCAAGCTATTGATAGGACTGATCTGGCTTACTAGGGTGTGATTTAAGGTGTTGATTAATGGCTGATTGATTTTCCAACTCCATACCAATTAATGGATATTTTCCTATTCTGGAATTGCTAATTTCAAGCCAAATTCACCTTGATTTTAGGCTTCTATTATATAGAACTTTTTTTTAGCTATTTTCCTATTTTGGAGCTGCTAATTTCAGACTAAATTAACTTTAATTTAGGCTTTTATAAACACTCCCTCATTGTTGGAATTTAGATATTTTGTCATTTTTGTTGATGATTATTCTAGAGTCACCTATCTCTATCTTATGAAAGAACAGTTTGAATTATACTCAATTTTCAAATCATTTTATATGGAAATAAAGACTTAGTTTAATGCTTCACTTCGTATTTTTTGGTTTGATAATGCTCGTGAATATTTTCATACATCTTTGTCTCAATTTTTTGATGATCATGGTATAATTCACCAATCTTCATGACCCCATACTCCATAACAAAATGGTGTTGCTAAACGCAAAATACATCATTTGTTAGAGGTCACTCATGCCTTAAAGTTTCATATGCGTGTTCCCAAATCATATTGGAGTGATGCTGTTTTCACTGCCTATCACCTAATTAATCGTATGCTGTCCATTGTTCTAGGTGGTCAAATCCCTTATACTGTGCTCTCTCCTGATGTACCTTTGTTTCATCTACCTCCTAAGATCTTTCGTTGTGTATGCTATGTTCATATCTTAGGTCCAGGGAGTGACAAACTTGATCCTAGATCCATTAAATGTGTTTTTCTTGGGTATTCTCGTACACAAAAGGGATACCGATGTTACCTTGGCATCGTTTCATTAGTGCTGATGTCACATTTGATGAATCTCATACCTATTTCTCTCATTCAGTTGCTAGTGACAGTTCTCCTCCTTGTCTTCCTCTCCTACCACTTGTGTCTCCTATTGAATCTTCTCAGAAACCACTCCAGGTATATTGTCATCGGTAGAAACCTTCAACAAAGACTTCTACCCCGCCTAGTGATCCGACTCTTGATCCTACCTCTCTTTCAATTGCTTTGTGCAAAGGTAAGTGTTCTTGTACCTCTCACCCTATCTCCCAGTTTGTCTCTTATGGTCACTTGTCTTCATCTCTTCATGCCTTTTGTATAAAGCTAATGGTCACCTACAGGTAGAAGCCTACATTGATGCTGATTGGGCTAGATCACCGTCAGATAGAAAATCCACTATTGGGTATTGCACTTTTCTGGGAGGAAATCTAATTACTTGGAGAAGTAAGAAACAAACTGTTGTTGCCAGGTCTAGTGCAGAGGCTAAGTATAGAGCCATGGCACACACATCATGTAAGCTTATGTGGATTAAGCATTTACTTGAGGAATTAAGATTTGTTGTGAAGCTGCCTATGACTATGCATTGTGATAATCAAGCAGCAATTTACATTGCCTCCAATAGAACCAAGCATATTGAAGTAGATTGTCATATTACTCGGGAGAAAGTAGAAGATGGTGTAATTGCTACTCCATATGTTTCTACAAGAGTCTAGATTGCTGATATGTTTACCAAATCTTTTTGTAAGACTCGTTTGGGTTTATTATGTAACAAGTTAGGATTGTATGATATATACTCTCCAGCTTGAGGGGGAGTATTATAAGTAATAGGGGCAAAACAGTAATATCATGTACTTTATGTATAGATAATATCTTCACCGAAAAAAACATCTTTCTTATGTCACATTCTTATTTATATATAAATGCTTTGTATTCTATTTCTAGTGTGACTATTGCCTGCCTACTTTTATAGATCCATTCTATTTAGAGCTTTCACAAGACATTCCAACTGGCCGTGCCACATTCTGTGATTATCATGATGATGTAGCTTCTCAGTCTTATTTGTGAATTTGGACAGTATGAGTAGTTTTTATTATTTGGAGATTCCTAAGTCTTGGTTGGGGGACCATTGAAATGCTTATCGTTCTTTGGTTTTGATTTTTGGAAATTGTTAATAGAGAAATACTGTCTTCTTAATTGCACGGCAACATTAAGTACAATAGGATCTATATGGACGATGTGTACAGATAGATCTACACGGACAGGTTACACATTTTAATAGATTATGATGGTATTGTTTTCATTAAAGTAAAATGGGTTACACATTTTAATAGAGCAATTCGGGTGTGTTGTACCCTGATTTAGTTGTAATCTCACAAATGAAATTCCGTGCAAAGTGAGACGACAAAAATGAGCCCTCATTCAATTCTGATGTCACTTATTGTTTTGAATATATCTTTCAATTATTTAAACTCACAACTTACTGAGAATAAACTAACACTATGTTTGGTTCGGGTGAAAAGGCAAGGGAAAACAAGGAAGAGAGGAAAATGGGGGAAGGGGGGGGGGGGGGGAATTTTATTTTTCCCCATTTGGTTCAGTAGAGAAAACTGAAGGGAGGGAAAATAGGGGAGAAAACAAGTCACCTGGGCTCACAAAAATTCATCTCCCCAAATCGGGAAGAAAACAAAGGAGAGAAAAAGCTCCAAACCTGAAATGACGCATATACCTCCTTAGATTGTCCATCTGAGTCAAGGTCAACCAAGTTGCCGTTGCCATCACCGCTGTTCATCAAAATTTCATGCCGTCGACTTCGCCACCCACAAAATCTCACATCGCCACCCACAAAACGTCACGCCATTGACTTTGCCACCCATAAAACCTCATGCCGTTGACTTCGCCACCCACAAAACCTCACGCCGTTGACTTCGCCACCCATAAAACCTCACGCTATTGACGTCGCCACCCACAAAACCTCACGCCGTTGACTTCGCCACCCATAAAACCTCACGCTATTGACGTCGCCACCCACAAAATTTCACATCGCCTCCCACAAAATCTCACAGATCACCTTCGCCACCCATAAAATCTTGTTTCTTATTCCTCTAATGTCCTCTCCGTGCTTTAGTTACCGGAACTGGATTTGGGACCATGGGTAGATGAAAGGTTGATATGAATGGGTTTTGTTTTTGTTTGTTTCTATTTTTCTATACATGCAAGTGTGTGCAGCAGTTTCTTTTTATATATATATAATCTTTTTTATTTAATAGGTAAGGTGAAAAATTTATTAAATTTGTATGTAGAGTTTTTTTTATAAGAAATAGTTTGTGTAATATTCCTAAAAAAAATTAGATTGACTTGCTTATAAATATATTTATATATTTGTGGGTAATATAATTAAAAATAAATATATAATATTTTAAATAATAGGGATATAAAAGTAAATTTATACCCACTATATTTTTCATCCTCTCATTTTTCTTCTCATTCAAACAAATAAGTTTTTCATCTCCCCACTTTTCCATCTCTTCAACCAAACACACACGAGAGAAAACTAAATCTTTTATATCCTCTTACTTTTTCATTCTCCCACAATTTTCTATCCTCTAACTTTTTCACCCCTCTAACCAAACAGACCCTAAAGAGGATGGTTCCTGTCTTTGACCATTTATAACACATCTGCTTATGTACAAATGTAAATGATGCCCCTGAGCAAATTTTTTACTTTTTTTTTTCCCTCATTTTAGGTTGTGGATTTGAGCACTATTCATGGACCAAATTACCTTGTTATTTCTGCAAAAGCAAGGCAAGAATTCTTGTTTGCAATTTAGGAGGCCATGAACGTGGAGTTTTCTAATCTTGCAGAGAGTAGATATGTTACTTAGATTAGTGCTTCCCCTCACCTAGTTTCTCTCTCTCACAAACATATCATTACAATTTTTCTTTTTTAGGTTTTCAAATTACAATATTGAATAGTCCCACCCAATTTTTCTCTATCTCACTCTATTTTCCTCTTGCAATCTCTCTCTAGGCTGTTGCGTGTGTCTGTGTGTTTATGGTTGTTTGGCCGTGGGTTTGTGATGCGAACCTCAATTGACACGCTTTGAGACCCAACAAAAATATTTGAATACTTGCCCAATTGTTGACACCCTTTTTTGCAACCCGTATTTAACCACGCATGGAGGGTAAAAGGGTAATTTTGCCTTGGAAATGTGCATCTTGATTCTAGCCATTAGATTCTTGGACTCATTTTACCAAAATTATCTTGATGTTGTAACGATCAAATCGACTGGTCATAAGCCCTAATCGGACCACCAGATTGAAAGTTACCATCAAATCAAGTTTTAATGGCTAAAATGTACTATCACAAATTGAGTTTGACTATATATGGTTATGAACAATTGATTTCAATTGGTTATAGGAGTGATCAATTTGAGATCAATGACGTGTCATAATTTGATTGGTTAGGACTACATTTTATGGTGAGGTTGCATACACCTAATTAATTAGATAGTTAAACATTAATTATTCAATGAGTAATTTGTGTAATTATCTTTTAATTAGAGTAAATTTGGAACCAATTAAGTCTGAAATGGGAGTGATTAGAGCCATTTAATGTTAATTGGGAGCTAATTTGAAACCTATTAATGTTAATTGTGCTGAAACCATTTTCTAACAAATGACCTCTGCTCACCATTTCATCAATATCTCTCAGAATATTTTGAATCTGTGAATGAGGTTAATTTTCCCAGAAAATAGACATTTGGGGCTTCAATTTGAGCATAAGAATGAGGCAATTCCGATCAGAATTGAGTCAGATATGATTTTTCGAAATTGGCTCTACAAATTGTTACAGCAGTTACGGGAAAACCGAATTTTGGCTTGCTCCCCACTCCCACCAATCTCTCCATTTAATGCACCAGATTTTCCCCAAGGCTAAAATGAGGTCTAGGTTCATAATCATTGTCAACCCTCATTAAATGGCCTTCCATTCATATTCCCTCCACTATTACTATATAAACCATCCCTCTCCTTCATTCCAAGACACACAAAAACCCCCTCTCTTCTCCTCTCTTGAGTTCTAGTGAAGTAGAGTAGTCTTGTCATATCTTGGTCTTCCTGAGACTCAAAGTATTGAGTGAGACTCACTCTCCCTCTCCTAGTTCTTCTTCTTTCCTCCACCCTTAGGACCTCCACCAAGAATCTGCTCCTCCACCGTATGGATCTTGCATGAAGGTATAATTTATTTTCCTAACTTATTTTTTTGTGTTGCCATGATGAGAGTTTAAGATTAAAGCATGATAGTAACTATGTAAATTCTCTCGAATATGTTTGAATGTTCTTAATTGTTCTTATATGTTCTTCACATGTTCTTGGTTGTTCATCACATGTTCATGCATATCACTAGTTTTAATCTTAAATCCACATCAAAAATATGAAGAACATGTTTGTTTAATAATTCTTTCAAGTCCTTGAATCTAAGTTATCACCATCCACACACATTCACTATAATTTTATTTTTCAATCCAAATGCAATGTTTAATAAATTGAATTAGGGTTTATCACATGTACACACTTCAAATTCCACGTGCAAATTGATTGATAACATATTGGATGATGTGACATGATTGTTGGCCACCATAGTCTAGAAGACCAGTTTCATCGGGCAAGGTGGGTGCCTAACACCTTCCCACCTTGTAACATAGCCTCCGAACTTAGATCAAGGGTTAGTAGATCAAATGCTTATCCTTGTAATTTTCAATTTCTAGATTGTAACTAGGAAATAAAGTCATGTACTTTATCTTAGATTGTATCTAGGACCAAAGCCATGTAATTTCCTATGTTCAATGTAAATTCAATTTCAAATTAATAAAATGATGAATTTTTCAATTATGGTTTTCTTATTTATTCCAACAATTAAATAAGTGGCGACTCCATTGTAAAACCCTTAATCTAAAGGGGAAAATATAACTAGTCGAACCTCCATTTTGAAAGGCAATAACACGACTCCACCCATTCACGTGGGTTTGGCCCAACATTCCTATAAAAACGGGGCGGGAGCGCGGTCTCTCACAGTGGCAACTCCACTGGGGATATTGAGGGCTAAGCTTCAATTAGGTTATGGTAGCCAACCATGTCATTGTTTGTTTATTACTTTTTGTATATAATATGTCTCATATGTCATTATATTTGCATGTCATGCATCATTTGCTTGAATGAAATTTATTTTATTTGTGTGCTAGCCCGGAAGCCCGGTAGTAATAGCCGTGGATTGTGGTCTTCCTCAGACTCACATACCCAGCGGTGAATCTACCACCCACCACGACAAGGATCATCATGATTATGCCATAGTGGTTCATAAGGACAAACTGTACCGTTCGGACCAACGCGGCGCTCCTGGCGTCACAAGTTGGGAGGTACAACGTCCTAGCTTGTGGGAACCTTTAACCTACCTTCTACCCATGTTGTAATGACTCATAGAACCTACCTTTAGGTCAGTCCATGTAATATGCATTTCATTATGCATTTGTTTGGCCATTGTTTGAACCATGATGACTCAAGTCCAACGCTTGAGCCCATCAAGATTATTTTAACCTTGTATGATGTGAATGAAGTCAAGCCCAAAAGCCTATGATTGAACTCTACTTTGTATGGAAGCCCAAAATTGTTTCTTGAATGAGTCTAAGCCCAATACTTGAGTCCATCGAAGGTGTATAGACATGAGCAACATCAAAGGACAAAAACTCACAAGATGCAAGCCTTTCAAGTGCAAGCCTAAGCCATTTCAAGCAAATACCAAAAGATCATAATCAAGGTTCAAGCCTTCCAAGTGCAAGCCCAAGCCATTTCATCATAATCAAGATTCAAACATACTAAGTTTCAAGCATCCTAAATGGACCAAGAAGAAGCAAGTGACCCAACTTTGCCTCGCTCCACATTTGGTTTGCAACATCATGGTTAAGTTTAAAGTTTGTTTTTTTATTCCATGTTTTTATGTTTCTATGTTTCTTTGAATTCCAAAAATCCATGTAGCATTTGATGTACTTTGTTCATGTATATATATTAAGAAAAAAACAAAAAAAAAAAATTCAAAAAAAAAAATTTCAAGATTTCCAAATCTCTCCCAAAAAAAGAGAAAATTTTTTCAAAGGAAAAAGTCTTTGGACTAGGGGCATTGAGCCCTTAAGTCATTTAAAAAATAAAAAATAAAAAAAAAAATTTCTTTGAACTAGGGGCATTGGATTTCCTAGTGATTTTTTTAAAAAAGACCCATTTTTTTCTTTCAAAGATTTCAAGATTCTTTAAAGTCTTCTTTTCAAAATGGTACATGAGGATCCCTTGGACAAATTTTTTCTAAATTAAGATGTTTAAAGGCTTGAACAATCAACTTGTACTAAGAAAGGATTGATTTCATTTGATCCATGTAAACACTTTTGCTAAATTACTTTGAATAAAAGAAGAAATGGTCTTACAAAGCAATCAAAGAAAATCTATCCATCAGAAAATTCAAAAGTCTCATGCATTCATTCCAAATTTCTGAAAACTTTTGTGTCTCCAATAGAGCATTCATACTTTTTCTTTTAAGAGGAATTTATTAAAAGAGCTCAAGTTACTGTGCCTACAAGCAAGCATTACTAGGGATAGGAGGCCGTCTTTGGTAAAACAAGATTATACCTTAATACCTAGAATGATCATTATCCGTTGTTAGTCCATTTGAGCCTTTAAACACTTAGCCTGTTTTTCACATGAACCCACTAAAATCTAAACCTAGGGTGGGAAAATTCAAAGTATGCATGCTTAAATCTCATGTTGAGGAGGAGTTGACCTTGAGCTTTGAAGCTAATTGATAAAGCTCTCCTAGAGGACATGAAAGACAAGTAGAGAATTTATTAAGCTAAAGATAGGAGATCATCAAAGAAAAATGAGCTTTCACTCAATCAAGAAAAGAGAAATGAAATTCCATCAATGTGAGAGAGAAAAAAAGTGTGCATCAAGTTTGAAGAGCCTAAAATTCATCATGCCAAGAATAGTAGAAGGTTCATCCAAAAGAAAGTTCATAAAAAAAAAAAAAAAAAAGATTCATCAAGCATAGAAAGGTGCAAGTGCATTGAGGCAAGAAAGATGTACAGAGAGTGCATCAAAATGACTTAAGCTGAAAAAAAGGGTGGCAAAAGATCCCTAAAAAGTTCATTCAATCAAGAGATGAAAGATAGCAAAAAAAAAGAAAAAAAGAAAAAAAAAAGAATGAAAAAAAAAGGAAAATCCTAGCAAATTGAAAACTTGAAGATGTAACCTAAAAAGAAAAGGATTTTACAAGATGAAAGTCTAGAGGTATGATTCAAGGGGATTGAGCATGTTGATACAAGTGATCAATGAAGACTCGTGAGAAGATGGCAAAGAAGAAATGGGAAAACTCTTCCAATACTTGATTTTTGAGTAATGCATACTTGGGGGAACATCATAGGGAATTTTGAGCCTTTTTATATCATTCATTTCATAACCTAAACCCGGCCTACATTACAACCCATGAATAAGACCTCTTTGAAGTCTTGCTAATTGTAGGCGCATCTTAAACGCTAATAATATTTTTCTCTTGAAAGAAAAATGCTTAAAATTGTCAAACCCCACAGGATGATATGTTCGAGGACAAAATTTCTCAAACTCTCAAATCCTCAAAATTACTCAAAAGAACTTCCAAACCTGAAGCACTCTCCTTGTTTGCACCCAGCAATGTGATTCATAAACATTATCACATTTCATTTATTGATTGCCTTTGGAGCCTTAATCTGACGATGTTCAAAAGGATGAAGCAAATTTGATTACATAAGTTTAATGATTTTGATTCTTCCCAATCAAAGAGATTTGTTTGATTCTTAAACACTTTGATTTGGCAAAATGGTTGTTCAAAGGATCACCTCTTGTTCATTAAAAAAAAAAAATCATTCTTTTTCAAAATCCAGTTCTCTTGAACTACGTCTTGACCTGATCCTCTATGAGAGAGGTACGTAGGCAGCCTTTCAAAGGCCCGGTCCCAATCATCCAAACAGCCTTGTAGAGCAAAGTCAAAACGATGTGACAAAATTGTTTAGGTGCAAGTTAGGCTAAGCCCATTTGTTTTGCATCAAGTATGCTTAAATTTGGGGGCATTGACCTATTTATATTGTATGCAGATATGTCCTTCTCGCATGAAAGCATGCTTTCATTTGAGGCATCAATCCATTTTTTGCAAGCATGTCTACACTAATGGCAATGGCCAAAAATGTTTTCAAGATAACTGGTTTCTAACAAGCTAGAGAAAGAAAGCCATTTTGCAGGAACCAATGATGACGGACCGTGATCTTCTTTCATGTTCCCCAAGGGTCGCAACATCAAATGAACTATCTAAGCATGGGATATGCCTCAAACTAGGGGCATTGGCTAAGTACTCCTAATTCATTTCAATGAATAAATCCATTGCTAAATAGAAATTATCGTTTTGCAGGAATTAAGCAAGGACTTAATAATCCACATCAACTTCCAGCCAAAATTATTCTCATTCAAATGATAGGTTTTTCAAAAAAATAAATAAATAAATAAAATCATCATGAATAAATCTTCATCATTTCTAGTCCATCTTCATCTTCTTCACTTTGTGATCATAAAAAAATCTCCATTTTCAAAGGAAAAATCTCCGTTTTTCAAAGGAAAAATCTACATGAACAAATCTTCAAAAGGAAAAATCTCTATTTTTCAAAGGAAAAATCTCCAAAACCATATTCCAAAGGAAAAATCTCCACGAACAAATCTTCAAAAGGAAAAATCTCCATTTTTCAAAGGAAAAATCTTCAAAACCATATTCCAAAGGAAAAATCTCCATGAACAAATCTTCTTAAAAATTTTCAAAAATTCAATGGAAAAATCTCCAGAATAAATCTTCAAGGAAAAATCTCCACGAACAAATCTTCAAAAGGAAAAATCTCCATTTTCAAAGGAAAAATCTCCAAAACCATATTCCAAAGGAAAAATCTCCATGAACAAATCTTCTTAAAAAAAATTTCAAAATTTGATGGAAAAATCTCCAGAATAAATCTTCAAGGAAAAATCTCCATGAACAAATCTTCAAAAGGAAGAATCTCCAATGAATAAATCTTCATTAAAAATTTTCAAATCATCAAAGGAAAAATCTCCAAAACTATTTTTCAAGGAAAAATCTCCTATGAACAAATCTTCATTAGAGTTTTTCAAAATTACAATGGAAAAATCTCCAGAATGAATCTTCAAGGAAAAATTTCCATATTTCAAAGGAAAAATCTCCATGAATTTTTTTTAAAATTTTCAAATGTTTAAAGGATAAATCTTCAAGATAACTCTTCAGAAAAAAAAATCTCAATTTTTCAAGGAAAAATCTCCAATGAATAAATCTTCATAGGAAAAATCTCCAATGAACAAATCTTCATTAAAAATTTTAAAAACTTCAATGGAAAAATCTACAAAGTCAAAGCTTCAAAGGATAAATCTCTTAAGCATAGTTTCAAATGAAAGGTCTCCAAAACAAATGGCAGATTGCGATCTCCTTCCATATTCTCCAGTGGTCACAACAGCAAGTTAGCTATCCACACTCAACATTCATCAAAACATGCAAGATGTCCCAAACTAGGGGCATTGGGTTTGGTATGTCCAATTTCTTTCAATGAATAACTTTGTTACTAATTGAAAATATTTATTTTGCAGGAACTAGGGTAAAGGACCCATACACATTGGCACAAATATCACCTTCCACAAATCCATCGGACCTCTGGGAAGCGCGTCCAAACTTCAAATCCATCGGACCTCTGTGAAGCACGTCCAAACTTCAAATCCATCGGACCTCTGGGAAGCACATCCAAACTTCAAATCCATCGGACCTCTGCGAAGCACGTCCAAACTTCAAATCCTTGGAAATCCGGGAAGCATGTCCAAAATTTAAGATCACGACTAAACTCATTTTGTCGTGACCACTGGTAAGCATGTCTTGTATTCATTTCATTTTCAAAAAAAAAAACAAAAACAAAAACAAAAAAGTTTGCATGCATGAACTACGTTTGGACCTGATCCTCCCACTAAGAGGTACGTAGGCAATCTCCCTCAAGATTCGGTCCACATTTTGATCCATAACATGACCATCTACACTTTTATCTACATGCATCATACATTCACCACGGTTAAATATTGATTGCAAAATTAGGTGTCTCTTTCATACATTGACATTCGTTTTTCAAGCTCCGCCAATGAGGGGCATTCTGTTGACACCTCATTTTGCAACCCGTATTTAACCTTACATGGAGGGTAAAAGGGTAATTTTACCTTGAAAATATGCGTCTTGATTCTAGCCATTAGATCCTTAATCTCATTTCACTAAAATGATCTTGATGTTGTAACGATCAAATCGACTGGTCATAAACCCTAATCGGACCACCAGATTGAAAGTTATCATCAAATCAAGTTTTAATGGTTGAGATGCACTATCACAAATTTAGTCCGACTATATGTGATTATAAACAATTGATTTCAATTGGTTATAAGTGTAATCAATTTGAGATTAATGACGTGTCATAATTTGATTGGTTATGACTACATTTTATGGTGAGGTTGCATATACCTAATTAATTAGATAGTTAAACATTAATTATTCAATGAGTAATTTATGCAATTATCTTTTAATTAGAGTAAATTTGAAACCAATTAAATCTGAAATGTGAGTGATTGGAGTCATTTAATGTTAATTAGGAGCTAATTTGGGACCTATTAATGTTAATTGTGCTGAAACTATTTTCTAACAAATGACATCTGCTCACCATTTCATCAATATCTCTCAGAATATTTTTAATCTGTGAATAAGGTTACTTTTCCCAGAAACTAGACATCCGGGGCTTCAATTTAAGCACAAGAACGAGACAATTCCGATCAAAATTGAGTCAAATATGATTTTTCGAAGTTGGCTCTATAAGCTGTTACAGCTGCTACGGGAAAACCGAATTTTGGCTTGCTCCCTACTCCCACCAATCTCTCCATTTAATGCACCAGATTTTCTCCAAGGCTAAAATGAGGTCTAGGTTCATAATCCTTGTCAACCCTCATTAAATGGCCTTCCATTCATATTCCCTGCACCACTACTATATAAACACTCTCTCTCCTTCATTCTAGAGGACACCAAAATCCCATCTCTTCTCCTCTCTTGAGTTCTAGTGAAGTAGAGTAATTTTGTCATATCTTGGTCTTCCTGAGACACAAGGTATTGAGTGAGACTTACTCTCCCTCTCTTAGTTCTTCTTTTTTCCTCCACCTTTAGGACCTCTCTCAAAAAGTCTTCTCCTCCACCATATGGATCTTGTATGAAGGTATAATCTCTTTCCTTAAATCGTTTCTTGTGTTGCAATAATGAGAATTTCAGATTAAAGTATGATAGTAATCACTTAAATTTCCTTGAATATGTTTGAATGTTCTTAAATATTCGTATGTGTTCTTCACATGTTCTTGGTTGTTCATCATATGTTCATGCATAACACTAGTTTTAATCTTAAATCCACATCAAAAATATGAAAAACATGTTTGTCTAATAATTCTTTCAAATTCTTGA
>CM064916.1:35867412-35902412 GCA_032727855.1 Quercus ilex subsp. ballota | reverse complement strand
TATAATTGGTATCAATTATCCTTGATATGATTTTTCGTATTTTCGTCTAACGCAAGACAGGTATGCCCTCTCTCTCTCTCTCTAATATTTCAGGTTTGAAGTTTCACTGGTCATAGTTTGGTTCATTTTCGCCAAATCCCGTGCCATTCTCTCTATTTTACGAGTGTATAATCTTTCTCTTTTTTTTGTTTGGTTTAAATAAATTTTTTGGAGTGCTAATGAGTTATATATATATATATATATATGGCGAAAAAATTTCCTTATATATAAAATCTTTCACTTTTTTTATCTTTTGGAGTGCTAATTCATTTTTACAAAATTGCTAATGGAGGTTAAATGCAAATATGTTGAATACTTTTTCTTCTTCTATTGCTGCTTGTTTAATATTTTCATGAGATTCCCTTTATGAAAGAACAATGTGACAGTGCTCTCTTTTGCATGCCTTTTCTACTCATTCCTAATTCAATCTTTCATTGCTCATGGAGTGAAATTTTCCTTCTCAGCTTTAGGTATGCAACATTTGTTTATTTATTTATTTTTTTTTTTTGAGTAATAAAAATATATTATTAAAAAGAAGAAGGGTGTGACCTGAGTATACAGGAAGTATACATCAGGGACAAAGTACAAATTAAGTGCATAAAGTACAAAAGTCCACTCAACCTTGAACAGGTATGAAATATTTGTTTGCATATCATACTTTTATTTTCTGGATTGAGGTTCTTTATAAGTGTTACTATGTAATATTTGTTTGTTATAGCACGTAGTTGCGTTACCTTTTTGGGTTCTTTGGAAGATGAAAACTATTGAGTATTGGTATACTATAATTTTTCCCCTTATATACAATTCGTTGTGCTATGAGATAAAGACTTGTGAAAATTCATTGTTTTTTGAGATAAAGACTGGTGAAAATGGCATTTTCAAATCTTATTATAACCGACGTGTTTGTTATGTTGACATTATAGGACTACTTGTGGCCTGTTTTAGCCACAACAATTTAAAGCCATATAGGGCGTATGACAATCTATGCACCCAGTTTGTAGTGCTATGGCTCTGGAATCTATTTACCTTTTACCAGTGGAACCCAAAAATTTGTTACCTTTTACCAGTGGAACCTAAAAATCTGTGACATGTTATGAAATCATATTTTTTTTCTTATGAATAGTATTCTTCTACTCCCATATTAATTTTTCTTAATAAACATGGGATTGTTTACTTTGAAGATGCTAGATTTTTCATTTTCTTTCTTTCCTTTTTTTTTGGGGGGGGGGGGGGGGGGGGGGTGTTGGGGGGGGTGGGGGTGGATTGGTGTCTTAAAAGTGGGTTTATTGAGATATAGCAAGTTAAGAAAGATTTTCCAACCACGCTGATTAAGGAATGTAGTTGTTTAAAATTTAGCTTGAAAGAGGTTTTTTATTTATTTTTTATTCTTTTTCTTTTGGGTGTTTAAGTTTGAAGTAGACCCTTAATGTTTTAACAAATTTTCACATATAAATATTCTTGAATGTGGAATAAGATTAGACATTTTTTTATTTGCTTGAAAATAATTGCAAAATCAGCTTGTGTATGCTACTTATAAAATAAGTAAAAACTTATTTTTCGGGATTTTGCCAGAGAGAAGGAAGTTCTACTCCATCTTTCTTCAATATGAGTTCTTTTCCTTTTGTTTTGTTTTTCCCTTTATGCATACGTACATACATATATGAATTCTCTTGTTGGATTTTATCTAAAGCACATAGATTAGTCAATGAACATGATACTAAAGACAGTAATGAGCTCAAAGAAGACCATAACATCAATTACAGTGTAGGCTTTGGAGTTTGGGCTCAATTTAGGGATAAATTTTTAATGCATAGAAAGCTTCTTAATTCTAATTGCTCGATTGCTTATTCTTTTTTGGACAGTGGCTGAAGAGAAAACCTGTGAGCTCCAATTCAATGTTGGTCAATAGGATTATATGTTTGGTTAGTTTCCTATTTTTTATTTGAAAGTTTTATTTATTTATTTATATCAATTATGAATGTCTTGTGCATAGGTTTAGATTTTGTTGTTTAACATTTTTTATGCAAAAAATGGCATGAATAAGGGAATTTTTACTGAAATTTACAACTTTTAAAATGCAAATTAATTTGATTTCAATCATATATAAAATTTTCGTATATGTTCTATTTGTGTATTTGGTAGTTGTTTTGGACTTTGGTTATCTCTTGGTTTTTGACTTTCTCAAATGCAAATATGCACAACTTCACATTTTTTTCTCCAAATCTGCATACACCCTACACTCCAAGGTACAGATTTTACTTCTTTTTCGTGATTGGATTTAATTTTATAGGTTTGTTCAATTTACGTTTATTGGATTTTGCACATGTTATTTTAGCTTCACTTCGTGATTGTGTTAGTTACTTTAGCTTCATTGTCTTATTTCAACATATCCAAATTATGTGTGTTTGCTTTTTGTTTCAATTTCTATTTATATTTTATTTTGAGATTTGAGTTTTAAGCGGTAGTCAATGTCCTATTTGGAATGATAGTGTATGGGCAACTTATTACTCAGTATGGGCTTCTACACCATCTCTTTGGTCTTCTTGAATCTTTGGTGTCCTTAACCTTCAATCTCCCTCTATTTTTCATTTCTATGTTTCAGTATCACTCCTGAACAATTAAGGATCCAATTTACAACAATCCAAGACTTCATCATCCTCTCTCTTCTCACTAATCAATTACACAGGTATGATTTGTTGTCCTTCAATAAATATTACTCTGAGTTTGTGCATGAGTTTCTGTCTAATGATATCATTTATGGGTTTTGGTATGAGATTGGGAGATGGAGGCAGAGGAGTAGATGATAAAAGCAGAATTAGTTGTGGTTTTGGTATTCTTTTCTCTCTACAAATTTCTAATTTGATTCATACCTACAAAATTTCAGGCCTGAATTCGTCCATCACAGCTGCTCAAGGGCATTGGGTCATGGAAACTTCAGGTTTGCTCAATTTTTAACCTTAAACACAAGATTCACATTACATTTGATATGTTTATTTGCTCAGAACCATCGTGGTTTTGATTCTTATCAAATAGCAGGCATTATGATTTTCAACTTCCTTAACAACAACCTTTGTGCTTTAATTTCAAAAGACTGGATCATGATTACTCTATTCTGCACATGCTTGTTTCATTGGTGGATATGGAGTTCAAGATTCTTTGTAAGTGATTTAATTTCTTTCATATTCATTATAGGCTGAAATTAACTGATCATGCACTTTGTTTTATATAATTTTTGTGTGTCGTTAGTTTTCAGGCACCAACAGTACAATGTCCCATAAAAAAAAAAAAGGGACTGGATGTTTTTGGTTTCGCACTTCAAGAGGTAGAGTTTTGTATAATTGGAAAAGAAGTGTTGACAACTTTTTGTAAAGAAATAAAAACTTTCCTTCAATAGTATAAATCTTCCTGGCCCCAAAAAAAAAAAAAAAAAAAAAAAAAAAAACAAAACAAACAAACAAACAAACAAACAAACAAACAACGTGTGAGCATTAAGTAATGGCTATGAACATTCAAAATCAAAGAGAAACTTATTAATTTAATTAAGAGGACTTGGCAGTATTATTATGCTGAAAACTTGATGTTGCATACAAAATCTCATGAGGCAAAATTCTATCAAGCATGGCTAAATTTTCAATTTTTACTATTTTAAAAAACAAACCCCCACACACGCACATATATATAAGGAACAACCTTATAGACTTTGCCACTACCAAACAAGTCTTTCTTTGAAAACATTACCGGTAAAGTTTAAAATTTTTTTTTTTTATAAACTTAACGGTTAGGTATGGTATTTCAATTAACTTGATTCAGATTTAGGGTTACGTTTGGTTGTTTTTTCTTATGAATGATTACTAGAAATTGATGGGGTTTTGATAATTTCAATTATTGGGCACATTGCTCTCACATTTGTATTTCAATAATTCAATCAAAACTCCTTGTCCTAATTGTATCCTTTTGCGAGAATATAACTAGGTGTGCTATTCGTAATTCACCATCTGTTGTCTCTCACTCTTTTTAGGTTATGGAATTTTTACATTTGTGGTTGAGAATTTCTTTCCTAATCTTCTTCTGTTTTGTTTGGAATTGGCTTTCTTTTGAGTATTTGTTTTAGTCTCCATATTTATATTGACAACTATTTTTGTGTGATTGCATAATCTGGTGGATCCCTCTCCATTGCCAACATTAATGTTGAAGCAATGTAAGCAATCAAAAGCAGAAATTATGTGGAGGTATTCCTTTGATATTGTATATGGAAGATGGAGCGCATCCATTTTTGGGTTGAAATTTCTACTTATTGTCGAGTATTGTGTATGGAATATGAAGTGCATCTATTTTTAGAAAAATCTGGAGCCAATGTCTTTAGAGAGTAAAGCAAGTTGGAGAAAAGAAATCAAATTACTTTTCTTTGAAAAAAATCTTTTTCTCTCGCAACCTATGTGATTTCGATTATGTTAATTTCCTATCAAATATTTTTTTCCTTTCATGATTTGATAGATAATGGTAACTCAACTAAGAAGTGATATACTTGATCAGTCTGGAGTAAGTGTTGATTGTTGTATTGTTTATTATTATTTGATAGGCGAAGAATGTATTGACCCCTTGTGATAAATTAACCAATTGATTTAGCAAAGTTTATTAATTAATTCAATTAACATGTAAAACGCGTGGTACCACAAACAAATCACCAAATAACTAAATGCAGCAGAAAATAAATTGTACACGGTGATTTGTTTACGAAAGGAAAACCTACATGACAAAAAACCTCACTAGGTGATTTTAAGGTCACCACTCCAGATAATCCACTATTATTAAAATAAGCGGTTACAAGTAAATGAATCTTAGTACCTTATACTAACTTACAGTTGAACATTTACCCCAATACTCAATTTGATTTGTTCTGTAGTGACAATCTCTCATTTTCAATGCATGGCTTCTAGTACATGACTAATCAATAGATGCGCAGATCTCAGTACGCGACTTAATCACCAACTTGAGAAAGATGTTGGCTGCAAAGTTTTTCAATTCATTACATGATGAAGATCAAAAAGCTCATTGGTCACAAAACTCTATGATATACAGACATAACAGCTTTTTCAAGGGAAAGATGAACTAGGATAAATTATGTCTCTGGTCACAATTTGCATGAACTAAACTTTGATCACACTTGCGCAACTTGTGTAACATTTGATGACCCTTAAAATAATCCTTATATACGTTTAGGGTTGTGAGAAAAGAAAGCCCAAACATATACCTACGGATTTGATGAAAATCAGTTCTGAAAATTGAATTCCATAAACCTCGACAGATAGGGTATCTATGAGCTAGCTATCGAGATTCGGGTTTTAATAGCTTTTTAAATCTCGATAGATGCTGGCTATCGAGCTAGCTGTCGAATTTTAAAAACCAGTATTTTTTCACTTGTTTCTTAAACTTGAAACCTTGTTTTTTTAAGTATTAAACACATCCTAGATCTACCCAATTACAGGTAAAGTGCATTTTGTCAAAGGATTAGCCAATTACATAAAATATTGACATATGTTCTTAACATGATTCACATATATCCTAACAATCTCACTCTTTGGCAATTTGGGACAAAACCACAATAAACAAATGAACATATGATAGAAGTCATAAATCACTCAACTTATACTCACTTGTTGAATACAATAAAATCTATCATAACACAAATTCTTGAAAAACTTTGCAAGAAGAGAGCTCATAGCAAGAAGACTTTGACAACCTGTATTTCTAAAACACTTTAAATAAAACTCATCACAGCATCTTAGTGTGAAACAGAAATAATAGATTGCATATAGTAAATAAGAAACATGTGTATAAAGAGAGAACAGAAACAACACATGGAGAGATAGGTGAAATGTGATAACAACATCATCAAATATATGTATCAAAGATAAGTACAATGTTTGCTATCACTAAGTGGTCACAAGACTAATGTACAAAAGATAATGTATCTAAAATAGAAAGAAAAGAAAAGATACAAAAATATTCACTACATCCTTCATATATACTCCCCCTAACAAAAATCTCTTATGCCAACTCTCCCCCCTATATGTATGACTACTCTCATATCAAAATTACTCTCCCATTTTTGTCACAAGTGACAAATGGTAAGTAACTCAAGTAGACATCTCATTATCGCTGGATGAGCTAGCACTATCGTCCTCATCACCATCATCATCAGAGTCACCATCGTCGTCCTCGTCCTTAAAAGCCTCTGGAGAAGGAGATGGAGAGGGAGACTCGATGAAACCACCAAGAGGAGCCTGCCGTTGAGCAATACGGCTGACACAGGTGTTCACCTGACACAACTCATCATTGAGGGTGTCAAGGCTAGCATCCATGCACTGAAGCTGCGCCATGATTGCATCAAGAGTCACACCACCCGCATGGAGGTGATGGAGCTAAAGAAGTTGAAGGAGTTGCCGTCTCAGTCTGTGTCTGCCTCGGGCGAAGCTGAGCATCACTCCATCTAACGGTAGCTGCATTAATGGCACCCATGACATAGAAAGGATCAGATGCAGGAAAGGAGAGAGAAAATTGGCAAAGGATCCTTGTGATAGCCGAAGGAAAAATGAGATTATCACGGGTCGCCGTGTCCCTATAGACATCTATAAGGGGTAGAATAAAGTGAGAAGGGAAGTCAATAGAGATATCCTCTAAGAGGGATAACAAAAATCGAGCACAAAACTCTGTGATAGTGTTATAGTGAGACAAAAGATAAAAATGAATGTCATCACCATGTTCTGGAATCTTGGACCTTTAGCAAAGGCCGAGCATCGGGTGTTTTGACGATCACCCTATGAAGATGGTGTCTCACAGAATAGAGACATGTGTTCGTCTTTAGACATAGTCCTCAGACAATCGCAACTAGGGTAGTTAGGATGCGCTACCCTAGGAATGTGTAGTACCTCGAAGACAATCTCTGGAGTAACTATAATGCATATACCACGAACGCGAGAGAAGAAATGAGGTATAGAAGTATCGAATCCATGCATGTTGGAGTAAAACTCATGTATGATCACAGAAGGGCACGTGACCGGGGCGCCACACAGTGACTCCCAATCCCGATTGTAGATGACAGTGTGTAGGTCAGTATTGAAAAAGTCTGATAGGATGACTTGGCGTTTTGAATGAATGCCTCATCTAGAAAAGTTCTCTGAAAAGTCATTTCGGGCTTTATCATCACAGAACCACACGTGAGAGGGTGTAGGATCAAAAGAAAAAGTAGATGCCCCCAGAACAAAGAAGGTTTGGGGACGGAATAGATTTGTATTTGGGTGCCATGAAGCAACTAACGCAAGAAAGAGAGATAGAGGGAGAGAGAGACAATTAGAAAAGCACCAATAACACAATATAGAAGAATATAAAGAACTGAAGGTACGTATGCATGAAAATGCATGAACATGTGACATGCAAATGTAAATACATCATGGGTTCAGTGCAATCCAAACCTAACAGCACACAGCAGATCAACATATATAGCACACATCTATAATACGTGAAAATATAGTTATAATGCAAGTGAGATGCAATGCATGATCTTTTAAAACCATTTGAACAAAAACCCATCCCAAAATTTTAACAAAAACTCAAAGTTTTGAAAAAATCTCAAACAATTTCTAAAACCCCAAAAGTTAGGTCAAAGATCATGAAATGCATTATAAATAGGGAGAAAGAATCATACCAGATGAAGAACAAAGATCTTTAGACCTAAAGTGAAGTGAGGAAGATGAAAAGATTGAGTTTTGGGTGTTTAGGAGAAGGAGAGAAACCTTTTTGTCGAGAGAGATCGGGGAGAAATGGGACAGAAATCGCGAAGATCCTATTTATAGGAAATCTCAGTTTCTCGAGAGGTATCAAGAATTAAAAAGGCGTTTTTTAGTTGTCAAAGAGCTATTAAGGATCCAACAAGAGGTGTCTATAGCAAAGATTCTTGATGGATCGAGGTAGCTATCGAGAAGCTATCAAGCAACCAGAAGGTTTCTTGATGGATCAAAGTAGCTATCGAGAATGCGATAAAAAGCAGTTGAAGGGTCTCGATAGATAGCATAGCTGTTGAGAGGTATCGAGAAGCTATCGAGATTGCTTAAAAACAGTTTTTTAAGAAGAAAAAAACACAAATATGAATGCAATCAAGCATGCTACACAACCAAAGATCCAAACAACATTTTAAGCTCTTAAAATCATCTCTCAACAAGGAAAATGTCAAGCACATGGATCCAAAGCGCACACACACAGAGACTAAATAAGTCTAACCAATTTTATATTTCAAAAACAAGTTAAGACAGTTTAGTAAGCATACATTAACACATGTATCCCTTGTGATGGCCAAATCACATTTTACTTGCACATATATCAAAAGTAGTAAAGAATATTGCGTGTTGTGTGTGAAAACATCGTAAGATTGCGTACGTGTCTATATGTTATGATGATTTAAGATATGAGAAAATCACTTTAACTTGCACACAATCATAATTGTTTGATGGGGACTATCACTTTCGAGGTATATCCTATAACTCCCACATCCCCTAGAATACATGCTTGCAATCATGTATAAAGCATTTTGATTTTTTTTTTATTTTCATTTTTCTTTGCGTATTTTTCTTTTAAGCAAATCATGCATGAGCATATAAGAGATAGAAAAGAAATACCCAATGATGTTAAGCATTTGACATACCACTTTTGCTATGCCGAATCATACAAATGTCATTTCATGATTGGCGGGCAACAGTGGGGAGATGATTATTTATGCATTTCTCTTAGGATTTTCTAGTCCTTTCCGTCAAAAATAGTGATATGAGTGTTAAGTCCAAGAGATTACTTAATCTTACTCATCACAAATATGAGCTACAAAGCTCACTTGCTTAGTTGTGCATAGAGATGCTCATCTAAGTTACAAAAGATACAAAGTTTAGAAAACTTTGTTTCAATGGTCATCCAAGGTACACAAGTAATAATGTACACAAACACACTATTTTTGTATTTTTTTTTATTTTTCAATTTTTTTTTTATATGAAAAAAAAATAAGGCAAAACTGAAAAGTAATCAAACAAAAACATGTTAAACAAAGCAATGCATAAAACTAGACTGACTTAAAACACGAAAGCAAAATACACAAGTAATGCAAAAACAAAAAACAAGAAGGGGTGAGAGAGAAAAAGTGACATAATCACTTGGAGCCTTTTTCCTTCCACACTTTGGAAGAACCTTTCCTTTGAGTGAACCCTTGAACCAGCGGTGAGGTGGAAGGATTAAAGCTGTTCAAGTTCGAAAGGAACATGAGGGCTTTGAGAAGATCTCCAAGAGGAGCAAAGGAGGATGGAAGCTGATTCTGGTTTCCCGACATGATCATGCTGTTACTCTGTTGAGTGGCTAACCACTTATAGCAATTAGGTCAAGTACGTCCAGCTACGCCACAGTGATGACAGAAATGCTGCTTCTTCTGCTTAAGCTTTTGAGTGTTTCCCTTTTTAGCTCTAGGGTTTTTAATCTCTTTCTTATCCTGCTTAGGAGGTGCTCCTAAGATAGATTTACCCTTATCTATGTTCTCACTAGCTAATTCATTTTTAACATCATTGTTCTCAGTTTCAACATTATTAGCAGGAGGAACAAAAATAGTAGTACCAGAAGTAGCAATACTAGGAGAAGAGAAATCTTACCCTAAACCGGCTTGATCCGAAGTAGATTTTTGAAGATTGAGTATCTCATCAAGCTTTGCACTTGAAGTCCTTTCCAGTTGAGCTCTCACTTGAAATAGCTTCGCTTCAAGCTTCTTGGTCCTCTCAGCCAAGAAATTATTTTCAAATCTTAGTGCTCAACTTCTTGGTGGCCAGCCTGTACAGGTTCTCATGCTTCTCAGAGATCTTATACAATTTCTCATAAGCTATATGGATATCATCTTGATCATTCATTTTCCCGAACTTGGAATCCACAAAGTATTTTTCATCATCCACATCTTCAACAATCCCCTTAGTAGGATTTACAGTGGTAGTGAAGGCATTTAGGATTCCATTATCCTCATTATCAGAATCATTCTCAAGCTCAGTGTCGCTCAATGTAGCAGTAAGTGCCTTGCTTTTTCCGATGGTCTTACGATAAGTAGGGCACTTTTATTTCATGTGACCGAAGCCTTGACACCTAAAGCACTTTGGTCCTGAGGGAATAGTGTACTGACTGCCATCCTTGGCATCCTTCTTCCCTTTATCTTGGCTCTTGAACTGTGAGGTACTAGATTGCCTACAGTCCTTGTCGAAGCCTTTCCCATTGACATTCTTCATGAACTTCTTGAATTTCCTTGTAAGTTAGGACATCATTTTAGAATCTTCATTGTCTGAAGACTCATCCGTGTCACTGCTCTTGACCTTCAGTGCCATGCTCTTGCTCTTGCCTGATTTCTCGATCCTTGTCAAACCCAACTCATAGGTTTGCAGATTGCCAACTATTTTTGTCAAATGAATTTTGTCAATATCCTTTGATTCTTCAATTGCAATGACCTTGGCATGAAATCTCTCAAGTAAAGATCAGAGCACCTTTCTCACAATCTTAGGTTCAGGAATGGTTTTCCCAAAATTAAAAGCTGAGTTCATTATGTCCTTGAGTTTGGCATAGAACTCATCAAATGACTCATCTTCCTCCATCTTAATCTCTTCAAAGCTTGTAGTAAGCCTCTGAACCTTTGAATCCTTAACAACCTTGGTTCCTTCATAGGTTGTTTGGAGAATGGTCCATACTTCCTTAGTAGTTCCAGTAGAGGATATCTTCTTAAATTCCTCATTCATGACTACACTGAATAAAGCATTCAATGCCCTGCTGTTGAAGTTTGCTGCCTTGATCTTAGCATCATCCTAGTCGGCTGGCGCTTTCGTAGGCTTGGTCCAACCTATCTCCACAACTTGCCGCACCTTTTCATCCAATGACTGCAAAAAAGCTCTCTTGTTTACTTTCCAGTATGCATAGTTAGTGCCATCAAATAAAAGAGGTATAATAAAATACTGTCCTCTATCCATGACAAACAAGGGTTAATGGATCACAAAGCAAAGATTAACACTTAATAAGAGTGTACTTGCTCTGATACCACTTGATAGGCCAAGAATATATTGACGCATTGTGATAAATTAAGCAATTGATTTAGCCAAGTTAATTAACTAATTCAATTAATATGTAAAACGCGTGGTAGCACAAACAAATCACCAAATAACTAAATGCAGTAAAAAATAAATTGAAACGATGATTTGTTTATGAATGGGAAAAACCTACACGGCAAAAAACCCCAACGGGTGATTTTAAGGTCACCACTCCTGAGAATCTACTATTATCAAAATAAGCGGTTACAAGTAAAAGAATCTCAGTACCTTATACCAACCTATAGTTGAACTTTTACCCTAATACTCAATTGGACTTGTTCTGTAGTGATAATCTCTCATTTTCAATTCACGGATCTCAGTACGTGACTATCCAATATATGCGCGGATCCCGGTACGTGACTTAGACACCAACTTGTAAAAGATGTTAGCTGCAAAGTTCATTAGTTCATCACACGATGAAGATCCAAAAGCTCCTTAGCCACAAAACCCTATGGTGTATAAACACAGCAACTTTTTCAAAAGAAAAATGAATTAGGACAAATTTTGTCTTCGGTCACAATTTGCATGAACAAAACTTTGCTTCATACTTGCGCAACTTGTGTAACCTTTGACGGCCCTTAAAATAATTTTTATATATGTTTAGGGTTGTGAGAAAAGAAAGCCCAAACATATACACATGGATTGGATGAAAATCAGCTCTGAAAACTGAATTCCATAAATCTCGACAGATAAAGTATCTATTGAGCTAGCTGTCGAGCTTTGGGCTTCAGCAGCTTTTTAAAACTCGATAGATGTTAGCTATCGAGCTTTAAAAACCAGCACTTCTTCACTTGTTTCTTGGATAGATTTGCATGGTTTTAACACTTAAACTTGAAATCTTATTTCTTGAAGTATTAAACACATCCTAAATCTACCCAATTATAGGTAAAGTGCGTTTTCTTAAAGGATTAGCCAATTACATAAAATATTGACATATGTTCCTAACATGATTCACATATGTCCTAATTTTATTTTTGTTATGAGAAAGGGGCTACTCTTTATTGTATATGGAAGATGAAGTGCATCTATTTTTAGAGAAAAATCAATGTTGGAGCCAATGTCTTTAGAGAGTAAAGCAAGTTGGAGAAAAGAAATCAAATTACTTTTATTTGAAAAAAATCTTTTTCTCCCGCAACTTGTGTGATTTTGATTATGTTAATTTCCTCTCAAATGTTTTTTTCCTTTCATGATTTGATAGATAATGGTAACTCAATGAAGAAGTGATAAACTTGATTAGTCTGGAGTAAGTGTTGATTGTTGTATTGTTTATTATTATTTTTGTTATGAGAAAGGGGCTACTCTTTATTGTTTGAAATTTCCCTTTCTCCAAAATATTTCTCCAATGGTTTTATATTTCAGCAAGTGATTTAGTTACAGGCTCCCACTCCATGCTTAAGTGATCTTATATTGTCACCCTTTCTTGATTGGTTCATGTGATGATTTAATATTATTATAGAGTGGATTGGGGAATTGAACATTTACTTAGCATTTATCAGATTTTAGTGAGACAAAATCTTATTAGAATTCTGTCTAGTTATTGGAAGAAATTTATTTTACAACAATGATTTTGCTATCTTTTTAAATTCAATGGCGCCTGTCTTTATAGATAGTTTATAATATGATGAATGGCCCTTGGTTTATCACTGGGACCAGTTTGACCATAACAAAATAGTCAGCCATCATAAATATATGATGAATGGCCCTTGGTGTAAAATATAATAAATTTGCTTGAATGGATTTCCAAAAATTTCTTTTTAGATGTTTTTAAATTTGAATTAAAAGTTCTTATGCTTGATTTGCTCTGTCATCTATAGCTTCAAGTTTACTGCCTAATATGTGTAATTATCATAGGGAGCAAATATTGATCTCCCCTCCTTGATTTTTCTAGGCACATACCTCATTTTAAATGAATCATAATAAACGAAATCATGTTTCCTTTTCCTTCTCGGTGATTCTTCCCATAGTACTTTGCTGCCAATATTAAAACCATACAAACGTTTTTAATTCCAAGTTCCTTCATTATTTTTTATGTTTGCAGGTATTATGTGAAGCATATCAAGTTTTAAGTGATCCACTGCAAAGAGATGCTTATCATTAAGATGGAAAAAATTACATATCTAGGTAAGTTTTTATGCTTGCACTTGTGGAAATATTGTGAGTTGTCACATGCTCATATTATTGCTCCTTTGTGTTTCATATTACTACTATATTCAAGAACAATATGGATTCTATTATTTGAACAATATTTGAATTTCAATTCCATTTCCTCTACTCGAGTTTCATGGAATGACTTTTTTTTTTTTTTTTTTAACACAAATTTTGGTTTCATCTCCAAAATGTATTAAATTGTTGATGTGAACCTTAATTGACACGCTATGAGACCCAACTAATAATATTGGAATAATTGCCCAAGAAAGCTAAAATTCAGATTTTGATAGAACCCTGACCCAATGTTTATAAGTGAAACGTGAACCAAAAGTATAAGTAACAGACCTTGACCCAATGATTATAATTGAATCACGAACCGAAGGTATAAAGTTTGAACGCCAAAAGGAAGAATCCCTAATAAGTTCACAGTTCTTGAAGAACCAAAAGAAGAGCAATGCCTCACATTTTTCTGATTTTTATTCGATTATCCTTTATTACAATGAGTGCATGCTATTTATAAGACATGATTGAAAATAGAAAATATAAAGAACGTACTAAATAATAAAACCCTAAATAAAAGTTGATTTGTTCTTAAATTAGCAGATCCAAAATAGGAAAATAGCTAAAAAAATGTTCTAAATAATAAAAGCCTAAAATTAAGGTAGATCTAGTATGAAATTAGAAGCTCCAGAATAGGAAAAATGTCTATTAATTGATATGGACCTCGAAAGTCAATTAGCCATTAATCTATGCCATAAATCACGCCCAATTAAGCTAGATCAGCCCTCAATAGCTTGGATTAAATTTATTACGCTTTCATCTTCCTTTGGGCCAAGTTTGGAATGTCCTGCGTTATAATCAGGCCAAATCTCTTGATCAGCCCATTAAGTGCTTCTTTGATCTTCTTGGATCTTGCTCTAGTAATAGGCCCAACTGGAACATGCAATGGATCCTTGAATGCTTATTGATTCTCATCAATTGTTAAACCAAACAAACCCACTTATCTTGCTAGGAGTAATAGTCAAACCCAAGAAAAAATTGTCATAAACTTAACTATGATTACAATTAAAATAAAAATGTTATTGGAAAAACTTATAATAAAACAAGATGTTAGTTTATGAATTTGTCTTTAGCTACTTGAATTTTGTCAGATGAAAAGTTACATTCAAGATGCTTGGTATGCTGTTGAAATAATTGAAGCTGAATTTTGATCTTGGGTTTGAGACACCCCTATACATGCCGATAATTTTTTACTCAAGAAAATATTTTTCTTATAATAAAGCAGTATCACACTCAAATAGTCTTATATTCCTTTTAGCTATTAGTGTATGCTCTTTTATGCTATTTGGATTTTAGTAATTCTGAATCATAGGGACTGGTTGTGGAGGGGCATATTTAAACACACAACAATCTTAGGAGTTTAGTAATATCCTTTCAAATCACAAGATTTTTTTAAGGGTTTGCATTTGTAAGTACTAATATTTTTATGTTTTATTTTCATCTATGAGTTAAAGGTTTGCAGTTTTTTGCGAGGGTTTGCATGTTTACATTTTAGGATATTAATGATGGATAAGGTTTAAAGTTATAGTAGTCATTAATCTGAGCATTTGTTTAATTGTACTAATTTGCATATGCCTTTCGTCTTTCAATCTGTACTAGTTGAACAAATGGGAATGAAATAAAATAAGAGAGCATTCCTAAGGGGAATGAAATTTTGCTATTTGTTCTCCCTTTCAAAGAAAACGAAGAGATGAATTGAAATATTTTTTTTATTGTATTTGGATTCGTCAGGACTGACGGGGCTTGAACCTGCAGCTTCTGCCTCGATAGGGTGGTGCTCTAACTAATTGTACTACAATCCCAAGCAAATAAAGAGTAGGATGTTTAAAATTTTATAAGTTTCACCATGGTCCGTTTGTTATTTTGCTTAGTCAAAGTCTTCTGCAATTACTTAAAAAGTATGATGGATGAGGATAACAGTTAGACTAAGTTCCTTGGGAATTTCAAGATATTGTTGTGAAAGCTATTTTAGTGGCTGTTGTATATCTATTTATTGTTGCTTGAATAACATCTTTCTGTTGTATCTCTATTTACTGTTGATTGTATAACAACTTTAATTTGTGAAAGAGGGGGTGTTTAATTTATGAAAGAGGTAGTGTTTATAATTGATTTGGATGAATTTAGCAATAAAATTATCTCTGAAAATATTTAAGTAATTAAATTATAATAATCTCTAGCATTTATTATGAGTTTCTTCCTTTATATTTGTAAGACAAATTGTATATGATAGGCCAAGAATGTATTAACTCCTTGTGATAAATTAACTAATTAATTAGTCAAGTTAATTAATTAATTCAATTAGCATGCAATAAGCATGGTAGCACAAACAAATCACCAACTAAGTTAAGAATGCAGCGGAAAATAAATTGACTCAGTGATTTGTTTACGAATGGGAAAAACCTACACGGCAAAAACCCCACCGGGTGATTTTAAGGTCACCATTCTCGAGAATTCACTATTATCACAACAAGCGATTACAAGTAAAAGAATCCCAGTACCTTATACCAACCTATAGTTGAACTCTTACCCTAATACCCAATTGGACTTGTTTTGTAGTGACAATCTTTCCTTTCAATGCACGGCTCCCAATACGTGACTAACCAATTCGATGCATGGATCACAGTACGTGGCTTACTCACCAACTTGAGAAAGATGTTGGCTACAAAGTTCTTCAGTTCATCAATACGATGAAGATCACAAAGCTCCTTGGTTACAAAACCCTATGGTGTACAAACACAGCAGCTTCTTGAATAGAAAGATGAACTAGGGCATATGTCTCCAGTTCACAATATGCTTGTGAAAAACTTTTGCATTGAGTTGCATTAGCTGGGACGACCCTTAAAACAATCCTTATATATGTTTAGGGTTGTAAGAAAAGGAAGCCCAAACATCTATTCACGGATTGGAGTGAAATTAGATTTGAAAAAATGATTTTCATGAACCTTAACAGATACCCTATCTATCGAGCAGCTGTCGAGCATCGGGCTTGATGATGCAAAGAAAATCAGTAGGCTGAATGCTCCGGGCTTCAATGGGCTAGTGATTACTTGGAAGGCCTGAATGAAAAAAGTGGCACCAAATCAAAGAAGACCGGGGTGAACTGGCCAAGAACCCTCCGATGCTTAAGTTAATTTTCTTTCTCAAACTCAGAAATTCCAATTTTGAGAGTAGTGAGAACTTACTTCGTTTCATGAGGATGAGTGCTTATATAGTGTGATTTGGAGTGGTTACTTGTCTTGTAACTTCCCCCATATTTGTGGAAATCTGAAGGTTTACACTTAACTCTTACAACCGCTATAGAAATTATAATATTTACTCTTATCTTCTATAACTGTCATTAGAACTTAAGTGCTTGACAGGAAGTTATTGCGATGAATCAGGATCTTACTCATGTAGTAAAATGGTTACACGTGGTTTGATTCATAAGCTCTTGTAGATAAATCTTGCATTTAGAAATATTCCCAAGTATTGAAGGGCCATCCATGTCTAGACGACTTTCCTTAGTCTAGACGAGCTTCTCATAAGAACTTAAGGAAAACCATGAATAATACAATGGACAAGTAGGAGCAGGCTCAATTGTCGTGGTAACCTACATTCTATGGATGACCATTCAAAGACAATCTATACTTGTCCTTCCTCATCAGCTGCCCCCTTGTCCTTGTGTTGTCTGTCATCAGAATGTCCTCTCTTTTCTCTCATTTTTTTTAAGCACGTGGTCCAATCTGGCGTGTTTCAATCATGGCATTTTGTATTTCAAGAGAGACGCTACATGGTCTTCCTTGGTTGGTCACGTCGCTTCAGATGCCAACCTTCGTTGCCTATAAATAGTAGAATTCCTCTACAACCCTTCACATTTCAAAAATTTTCTTCCTTGACATTTGTTGTCTAGCGCCTTGTCTAGAAGTTTTTCCGCATCTATAGTCCTCTTCTGTCTAGAGCCATGTATTCTCTTCATCCTTGTCTTTAGGCTTTTCCTTTAAGTTTTCAAGATGTCTGAGGTTGTAGGTTCTTCGTCCAGTAATTGTGTAGATAAGGCTATAGATGAGTATCATGACTCAACTAGCTATAGTGATTCCAGTAGTAGCACTAGTAACAGCAGTAGTGGGGGGAACACCACGGACGAGGAGTACATGTCTGGTGTTCCTAGGGTTCCCTTGGAGGTTCTTTAGGAACAACTTAGGACGAGGGCAGTTTCGAGGTCTCGAGCTGGTACCTCGACGAGTGTCCCCCCATCTCCTTTAGACGAGGTAGAAACAATTTATAGTTGTGCTATAGGTATCCTTTCCAAAACGAGTGAATAGAGAATCACCTCCCTTAGGGCTTGGTACCAAATTCCAGATAACCTTAACCCTAGGTTCGCCGTTTGTGGGGAGTGGTGCTGTAATCCTCATTTTGGGATGGGTGTCTATGAGGCTTACGTTTTAGGGGGACTCAAGTTACCCCTTAATGCCTTTGTTAGGGAATTACTCACTAGGTTAGGTTTTGGGGTGTGCCAATTCAACCCTAATGCATGGAGACTGGTTGTCTCTATGCAAGTTTTGTGGAGGGAAGTGTTTAAAGGGGATCGTCCTCTCACTGTGGACGAGTTCCTCTTCTGCTACAAGCCCTCAGAAATTAACCAGTCCCTTGGCTTTTACCAATTCACAGCTAGGGGTAAAGATTGTAGATTAATTAAGTCATTGGTGACGTCTGACAAAAACAAGAAGATGGAGTTTTTTTTCATCTCTGGTTTCTGGTCTGGGCACCCTATTGAGGTTGGCAGGGATCCCTTTGCCCCTTACACTGGAGAGTTAGGTTACATTCGTCTAGAAGGTATGTTGTTTGTTGTTGCCCCCCCTTATATATATATATATATATATATATATTTTTACAGCTATTAGACGACCGTCCTTAAGTAAATCTTATCGTGATCTCGTCCATAGGGCTCGTCTTTACACTGATAGGAGCTTTCATTCACTGGTTACCCTTAAACATCTTGCCATGTAGGGATTTGGTCCTGAGCCATCAGCTAAGGCCATAGCTCACGAGCTTATAGTCCGTAGACGTGAGTTTTTACTTGGAGAATTCATTTTAGTATCATATTTTTCTTCTCTCTCTCTCTTTTTTTTTTTTTTTTAAATGATTCTAACCCTCCCTTTTTTAATTTTTTTAATTTTAATTTTTTTTAATTTTTTTAATTTTTTAATTTTTTTAAGGAATGGCAACCATGAAGGAAAATAAGGCAAGGAAGTAGCGGACGTGGCAACTAGGCCGGAGGCCCAATCTCGACCTCGTCCTTCTACTAGAGATAAAAGAAAAAGCTTATTCAGGACGCTTGATCTGGGGAATCTCCCCAGTTGTCGAGGAATCAAAAAGGCGAAGCATGGGTTGTCCAAGGCTGGGGTCGTCAAACCTGGCCTTCCTAATCCTCCATCTCAATAGCTGCCCGTCCAAATTTACGATTTAGATTCGTTTGTGCCTCTTGAGGTCATTCCGTCCAAGGTCACTGCTCCTACCTTGTCCCAGCCTCCTCAAAGGATTCCTATGAACTTTATTGAAAATGAAGACATGGCTTAGGAACATTTTGGGAAGGCTGTGTCTGGTGAGGACGTAGCTGCATGCTATGACATGTCTTTGAAAGAATTTGAACATTTTGGTGTTCACGATCTCTTCAAGGTACGTGATTTTGTTTTTGCCTTGTCTTTGTCACTTTATGCTTTCTTGTTTAAAGATTTTTTTATTTTAATTTATTTTTTTATAGGTAATGTCAAAGTTCATTGCAGCATTCAAGCAGGCGACAGAGTTGGACAAGACGAGAATCTTGCTTCAGACGAGGATCCAGGTGTGAGAGAATGCGCCCCCAGCCTGTTTTCATGATGTTGGGCCAAACCCACGTGAATGGGTGGAGTCGTGTTATTGCCTCTCAAAATGGAAGTTCAACTAGTTATATTTTCCCCTTTAGATTTAGGGTTTTACAATGGAGTTGCCACTTATTTAATTATTGGGATAAATAAGAAAACCAAAATTGAAAAATTCCTTATTTTATTAATTTTCAATTGAGTTTACATTGATCATAGGAAAGTTAAATGGTTTTGGTCCTAGATACAATCTAAGATAAAGTACATAGTTTAGTTTCCTAGTTACAATCTAAAAATTGAAAATTACAAGGATAAACCTTTGATCTACTAACCCTTGATCTAAGTTCGGAGGCTATGTTACAAGGTGGGAAGGTGTTAGACACCCACCTTGCCCAATGAAACCGGTCTTCTAGACTATGGTGGCCAACATTCATATCATATCATCCAATATTTCAATCAATTTGCATGTTGAATTTAATGTGTGTGCATGTGATAAACCCTAATTCAATTTATTAAGCATTGCATTTGGATTGAAAAATAAATTCTAGTGAATGTGTGTGGATGGTGATATCTTAGATTCAAGAATTTGAAAGAATAATGAAACAAAAATGTTTTTCATATTTTTGATGTGTATTTAAGATTAAAACTAGTGTTATGCATGAACATGTGATGAACAACCAAGAACATGTGAAGAACACATAAGAACATTTAAGAGCATTCAAACATATTCAAAGGAGTTTAAATGATTATTATCATGCTTTAATCTTAAACTCTCATCATGGCAACACAAAAAACAATTAGGGAAATAGATTATACTTATATGCAAGATCCATATGGTGGATGAAGAGACTCTTGAAGGAAGTCCTAAGGATGGAAGAAAAGAAGAGTTAGGAGAGGAAGAGTGAGTCTCACTCAATACCTTGAGTCTCAAGAAAACCAAGATATGACAAAACTACTTAACTTCCTAGAACTTAAGAGAGGAGAAGAGATGGGGTTTTGGTATCCTTTCGAATGAAGGAGAGTGAGGGTTTATATAGTAGTGGTAGAGAAAATATGAATGGAAGGCCATTTAATGAGGGTTGGCAAAGAATCATGAATCTAAACCTCATTTTAGCCTTTGGGGAAAATCTGGTGCATTAAATAGAAAGATTGGTGGGAGTGAGGAGTAAGCCAAAATTCGGTTTTCTCGTAGCTATTGTAACAGCCTGTAGAGCCAATTTTGAAAAATCATATCTGACTCAATTATGATCAGAATTGTCTCATTCTTGTGCTCAAATTGAAGCCCCAGATGTCTAATTTCTGGGAAAATTAACCTCATTCATAGATTCAAAATATTCTGAGAGATATCGATGAAATGGTGAGCAGAGGTCGTTTGTTAGAAAATGGTTTCAGCACAATTAACATTAATAGGCCCCAAATTAGGTCCTAATTAACATTAAATGGCTTCAATCACTCCCATTTCAAACTTAATTGGTTCCTAATTTACTCTAATTAAAAGATAATTGCACAAATTACTCATTGAATAATTAATGTTTAACTATCTAATTAATTAGGTGTATGCAACCTCACCATAAAATGTAATCCTAACCAATCAAATTATGATATATCATTAATCTCAAATTGATTACACTTATAACCAATTGAAATCAATTGTTCATAATCATATATTAGTCGGACTCAATTTATGATAGTGCATCTCGGCCATTAAAACTTGATTTGATGATAACTTTTAATCGAGTGGTCCAATTAGAGCTTATGACCAGTCAATTTGATCGTTGCAATATCAAGATCATTTTGATAAAATGAAATTAAGGATCTAATGGCCAGAATTAAAATGCATATTTTCAAGGCAAAATTACCCTTTTACCCTCCAAGTGAGGTTAAATGCAGGTTACAAAATGAGGTGTCAACAGAATGCCCCTCATTGACAGAGATTGAAGCGCAAATGTCAATGTTTGAAAAAGACACCTAACTTTACAATCAGTATTTAACCGTGGTGAAAGTAGATAAGAATGCGGACCGTCGTGTAGTGGATCAAAATGTGGACCGAATCTCCGGGGAGATTGCCTACGTACCTCGTAGTGAGAGGATCAGGTCCAAACGTAGTTCGTACATGCAGCCTTTTTTTTTTTTTTTTTTTGAAAAAAAAATGAGTACAAGACATGCTTACTAGTGGTTTCGACAAAATGAGGATTTCAGTCATGATCTTGAATTTTGGACATGCTTCCCAGAGGTCCGATGGATTTGAAGTTTTGGACGTGCTTCCCAGAGATCCGATGGATTGAAGTTTGGACATCCTTCCCAAAGGTCCGATGGAATTGGATTTTGGACGTGCTTCCCAAAGGTCCGATGGATTTGAAGTTTGGACGTGCTTCCCAAAGGTTCGATGGAATTGGATTTTGGACATGCTTCCCAGAGGTCCGATGATTTGAAGTTTGGACGTGCTTCCCAGAGGTTTGATGGAATTGGATTTTGGACGTGCTTCTCAGAGGTCCATTGAAATTGAATTTGGACATGCTTCCTAGAGGTCCGATGGATTTGAATTTGGACGTGCTTCCCAGAGGTCCGATGGAATTGGATTTTGGATGTGCTTCTTAGAGGTCCATTGAAATTGAATTTGGACGTGCTTCCCAGAGGTCCGATGGTTTTGAAATTTGGATGTGCTTCCCAGAAGTCCATTGAAATTGAATTTGGACGTGCTTCCTAAAGGTCCGATGGTTTGGAGTTTGGACGTGCTTCCAAGAGGTCCATTGAAATTGAATTTGGATGTGCTTCCCAGAGGTCCTATAGATTTGAATTTGGACGTGCTTCCCAGAGGTCCATTGAAATTGAATTTTGGACGTGCGTTCTAGAGGTCCGATGGATTGAAGTTTGGACGTGCTTCCCAGAGGTCCGATAGATTTGAATTTGGACGTGCTTTCCAAAGGTCCATTGAAATTGAATTTTGGACGTGCGTTCTAGAGGTCCTATGGATTGAAGTTTGGACGTGCTTCCCAGAGGTCCATTGAAATTGAATTTAGACGTGCTTTCCAGAGGTCCAATGGATTGAAGATTGGACGTGCTTTCTAGAGGCCCAAGGATTTTAGAGGCATTATTCATGCTGATGTTTGTGGGCCTTTTACCCTAGTACCTGCAAAATAAATACTTTCAATTAGTAATAGAGTTATTCATTGAAAAGACTTTGGCATACCTAGCAAATGCCCCTAGTTTGGGACATATTCCATGCTTCGATAAATGCTGAAAGTGGACAATTGACTTGGTGTTGCACCACTGGAGAATATGGAAGAGGATCATAGCTTTTTGTTCTTGAAGAAGAATTTAATGAAGATTTTTTTTTTGGAAGGAATTGAAAATTTTGATTGATGATTTTTTTTTTTTTTTTTTGGAAATCTTGAATTTTTTAAAGGAATTGAAAATTTTTATTGATGAAATTTTTATTTTCATTTTTTTTGAAGGAATTGAAAATTTTGATTGATGATTTTTTTTTATGCTAACCTAAGAAGTACGAGCCCAATGCCCCTAGTCCCTAGGCCTTTTGGAAAATTCCTCTTTTCTTTTCTTCTCTCTCTCTCTCTCTTTTAGATTTGAAGATTTGTTCATTATCAAAAAGTGAAGAAGATGAAGATGAAGATAGAGTAAAAGTGATGAAGATTTATTCATGATGATTTTTTTTTTGAAAAACCTATCATTTGAATGAGAATAAATTTGGCTAGAAGTTGATGCGGATTGCTGGATAAATTCTTGCTTAATTCCTGCAAAAAGATAATTTCAATTAGCAATGGATTTATTCATTGAAATGAATTGGAAGTACTTACCCAATACCCCTAGTTTGGGGCATATTCCATGCTTAGATTGAAGCTGAATTCATTTGATGTTGTGACCATTGGGGAACATGAAAGAAGATCATGGTCCCCCATCCTTGGTTTCTGCAAAAAGGCTTTCTTTCTCTAGCTTGTTAGAAACCAATTATTGTGAAAACTTGCACACAATATAAATAGGCCAATGCTCCAAGTTTAAACATGCTTAATGCAAACAAATGGGCTTAACCTAATATGCACCCGAACAATTTTGTCACATTGTTTTGACTTTGTTCTCCAACGTTGTTTGGGTGAATGGGATCGAGCCTCTGCAAGGCTGCCTACGTACCTCTCTCATAAAGGATCAGGTCAGGACGTAGTTCAAGAGAACTAGATTTTAAAAAAGAATGATTTTTTTTTTTTTTTTATAATACTTATGAACAAGAGGTGATCCTTTGAACAACCATTTTGACAAATCAAAGTTTTTAAGAATCAAACAAATCTCTTTGATTAGGAAGGATCAAGATCATTAAACTCATGTAATCAAATTTTCTTCATCCTTTTCAACATTGTCAGATTAAGTCTCCAAAGGCAACCAAGAAATGAAATGTGATAATATTTATGAATCACATTGTTGGGTGCAAACAAGGAGAGTGCTCTAGGTTTGGAAGTTCTTTTGAGTCATTTTGAGGATTTGAGAATTTGAGAAATTTTGTCCTCGGATATATCATCCTGTGGGGTTTGACAATTTTAAGCATTTTTCCTTTTTAATTCAAGAGAAAAATATTATTAGAGTTTAAGATGCGCCTACAATTAGCAAGACTTCAAGGAGGTCTTATTCATGGGTTGTAATGTAGGCCGGGTTTAGGCTATGAAATGAAGGATATAAAAAGGCTCAAAATTTCCTATGATGTTCCCCTAAGTATGTATTACTCAAAAATCAAGTATTGAATGAGTTTTCTCATTTCTTCGTTGTCATCTTCTCACTAGTCTTCATTGGTCACTTGTATCAACATTTGTTTTTATGCTCATTCATCTTGAATCATACCTCTAGACTTTCGTCTTGTAAAATTCTTCTCTTTTTAGGTTGCATCATCAAGTTTCCAACTTGGTAGAATTTTCCAATTTTTTTCTTCTCTTCTTCTTTTTTTTTTTTTTTTTGGCCCTAACTTTTGCCCAGACCACCCTTTTGGGTTTTCAACCTAGTGGGCTTCTTTTCTTTATTTTTTATTTTTTATTTTTGTCTTTCATCTCTTGATTGAATGAAATTTTAGGGACATTTTGCCCTTCTTGTTTTTCTCAGATTAATTATTTTTGGTCATTTTGATGCACTCCCTAGACTCCTTTCTTACCTTGACGCACTTGCACCTTTTTGCGCTTGATGAATCTTTCCTTTTTTGATGAAATCTCTTTTAGATGAATCTTGTATTCCTCTTGGCATGATGAATTTTAGGCTCTTCAAACTTGATGCACATTTTTTTTCTCTCATATTGATGGAATTTCATTTCTCTCTCCTTGATTGACTGAAAGCTCATTTTTCTTTGATGATCTCTTATCTTTAGCTTAATAAATTCTCTACTTGTCTTTCATGTCTTCTAGGAGTGCTTTATCAATTAGCTTCAAAGCTACAAGGTCGACTCCTCCTCAACATGAGATTTAAGCATGTGTACTTTGAATTTTTCCCACCCCAAGTTTAGATTTTAGTGGGTTCATGCAAAAAAAGGTTAAATGTTTGAAAGCTCAAATGGGCTAGCAATGGATGCTGAACATTCTAGGTAATAGGAAATAATTTGGTTTAACCAAAGATGGCCTCCTATCCCTAGTAATGCTTGCTTGTAGGCACAATGACTTGAGCTCTTTTAATAAATTCATCTTAGAAGAAAAGGTATGAATGCTCTAATGATGACAAAAGACTTTTGAAAATTGGATCAAGTGCATGGATTCTTGGGATTTTCCAATGGATGGATTCTTTTTGATTGCTTTTTAAGACAATTTCTTCTTATATTCTAAGTCAAGTAGCAAAATTCTTTACATGGATCAAATGAAATTAATGATTCCTTGGCACAAGTTGATTGCTCAAGCCTTTAAATATCAAGATTTGGAAAATATTTTGTCCAAGAGATCCTCATGTACCATTTTGAAAAGGAGACTTCTTCTTCATCATTTTTTTTTTTTTTTAATCTTGAAAGAAAAAAATTGGGTCTTTTTGAAAAAGTCACTAGGAAGTTCAATGGTCCTAGTTCAAAGATTTTTTTTTTTTAATATGACTCAAAGGCCCAATGCCCCTAGTCCAAACACTTTCTCATTTGAATTTTTCTTTTTCTTTTTCTTCTTTTTTTTTTTTTTTGGAAAGATTTGGGAATCTTTATTTATTTTTTTTTTGGAATTTTTTTAAAATATATACATGAAAAAAGTACATCAAATGCTACATGGATTTTTAGAATTCAAAGAAACATAGATGGAATAAACAAACAAACTATAAGCTTAACCATGATGTTGCAAACCAAATGTGGAGTGAGGCAAAGTTGGGCCACTTGCTTCTTCTTGGTCAATTTAGGATGCTTGAGGCTTGGTATGCTTGAACCTTGATTATGATGAAATGGCTTGGGCTTGCATTTGGAAGACTTGAACCTTGATTATGATTTTTTGGTATTTGTTTGAAATGGCTTGGGCTTGCACTTGAAAGGCATGCATCTTGTGAGTTTTTGGCCTTTGATGTTGATCATGTCTATACACCTTTGATGGGCTCAAATGTTGGGCTTAGACTCATTCAAGAAAAAATTTTGGGCTTCCATACCAAGTAGAGTTCAATCATAGGCTTTTGGGCTTGAGTTCATTCACATCATACAAGGTTCAAATAATCATGATGGGCTCAAGCGTTGGACTTGAGTCATTATGGTTCAAACAATGGCCAAACAAATGCATAATGAAATGCAATTTACATAGACCGACCTAAAGGTAGGTTCTATGAGTCATTACAACATGGGTAGAAAGTAGGTTAAAGGTCCCCACAAGCTAGGACATCGTACCTCCCCACTTGTGATGGCAAGAGCGCTGCATTGGTCCGAACGATACAACATGATAATCCTTGTTGCAGTGGGTGGTAGGTTCACCGCTGGGTATGTGAGTCTCAGGAAGACCACAATCCACAGCTAATACTACCGGGCTTCTGGGTTAGCACACAAATAAAATAAATTTCATTCAAGCAAATGATGCATGACATGCAAAATAATGACATATTAGACATATTACATACAAAAAACAAAAAACAAAAAATGACATGGTTGGCCACCATAATCTAATTGAACCTTAGCCCTCAATATCCTCAATGGAGTCGCCACTGTGAGAGACCGCGCCCCCGGCCCGTTTTTATGATGTTGGGCCAAACCTACGTGAATGGGTGGAGTTGTGTTATTGCCACTCGAAATGGAAGTTCTACTAGTTATATTTTCCCCTTTAGATTAAGGGTTTTACAATGGAGTTGCCACTTATTTAATTATTGGGATAAATAAGAAAACTAAAATTGAAAAATTCCTCATTTTATTAATTTTCAATTGAATTTACATTGATCATAGGAAAGTTACAGGGCATTGGTCCTAGATACAATCTAAGGTAAAGTACATAGCTTTGTTTCCTAGTTACAATCTAAAAATTGAAAATTACAAGGATAAACCTTTGATGTACTAACCCTTGATTTAAGTTCGGACGCTATGTTACAAGGTGGGAAGGTGTTAGGCACCCACATTGCCTGGTGAAACCGGTCTTCTAGACTATGGTGGCCAACATTCATATCATATCATCCAATATGTCAATCAATTTGCATGTTGAATTTAATGTGTGTGCATGTGATAGACCCTAATTCAATTTATTAAGCATTGCATTTGGATTGAAAAATAAATTTTAGTGAATGTGTGTGGATGGTGATATCCTAGATTCAAGGATTTGAAAGAATAATGAAACAAACATGTTTTTCATATTTTTTATATGGATTTAAGATTAAAACTAGTGTTATGTATGAACATGTGATGAACAACCAAGAACATGTGAAGAACACATAAGAACATTTAAGAGCATTCAAACATATTCAAAGGAGTTTAAATGATTATTATGATGCTTTAATCTTAAACTCTCATCATGGCAACACAAAAAACAATTAGGGAAATGGATTATACCTTTATGCAAGATCCTTATGGTGGATGAAGAGACTCTTGAAGGAAGTCCTAAGGATGGAGGAAAAGAAGAGTTAGGAGAGGAAGAGTGAGTCTCTCTCAATACCTTGAGTCTCAAGAAAACCAAGATATGACAAGACTACTCAACTTCCTAGAACTTAAGAAAGGAGAAGAGAGGGGGTTTTGGTGTCCTTTCGAATGAAGGAGAGGGAGGGTTTATATAGTAGTGGTAGAGAAAATATGAATGAAAGGCCATTTAATGAGGGTTGACAAAGAATCATGAATCTGGACCTCATTTTAGCCTTAGGGAGAATCTGGTGCTTTAAATGGAAAGATTGGTGGGAGTAAGGAACGAGCCAAAATTCGTTTTTCCCGTAGCTGTTGTAACAGCCTGTAGAGCCAACTTCGAAAAATTATATTTGACTCAATTCTGATCGGAATTGTCTCATTCTTGTGCTCAAATTGAAGCCTCGAATGTCTAATTTCTAGGAAAATTAACCTCATTCATAGATTCAAAATATTCTGAGAGATACGATGAAATAGTGAGCAGAAGTCATTTGTTAGAAAATGGTTTCAGCACAATTAATGTTAATAGGTCCCAAATTAGCTCCTAATTAACATTAAATGGCTCCAATCACTCCCATTTCAGACTTAATTGGTTCCAAGTTTACTCTAATTATAAGATAATTGCACAAATTACTCATTGAATAATTAATGTTTAACTATCTAATTAATTAGGTGTATGCAACCTCACCATAAAATGTAATCCTAGCCAATCAAATTATGACATATCATTAATCTCAAATTGATTACACTTATAACCATTTGAAATCAATTGTTCATAATCACATATTAGTCGGACTCAATTTGTGATAGTGCATCTCGGCCATTAAAATTTGATTTGATGATAACTTTCATTCGAGTGGTCCGATTAGAGCTTATGACTAGTCGATTTGATCATTACAACATCAAGATCATTTTGGTGAAATGAAATTAAGGATCTAATGGCCAGAATCAAGATGCATATGTCCAAGGCAAAATTACCCTTTTACCCTCCAGGTGAGATTAAATGCGGGTTACAAAATGAGGTGTCAACACTAGGAAGTTAAGAACGATTGTAAGGGTTGGGCTGAGGTGGCAGCCAAGGCTACAGAGGAGGCCAAAGAAATGCAAAACCTCTTTGAAGAGCTCAAGGCTAACATCATCGAAAAAGACACTCGTCTTGACCATCTTCAAAAGAAAAATGACGAGCTGAGCACCCTTCTTTCAAAAGCCAGAGAGGACACTGCTGTGGATTTCAAAGCTTCCAAATAGTATACTAACCTTTTAGATGCAAATTATGCTGCTGGCTTTGAAGATTTTCACATGGACGCTTAGGAACGCTTCCCAGAAGTTGACTTTAGTTTCTTCAAGCTTAATATTGATGCTGCAAGCTCCCTTCTCCAGACAAACTCTGAAGATTTCAACAATGAGGATGATGCCACTACCCATCCTACTCAGGACGATCCCACTTCTGGAGATAACCCTCAATAAAAGACGTTAGAAATATTATCTTTGTAATATTCTCCTTTCTTTTTTATGAGGTCCGTTGTTTTGGACCATTTAGATTTATTCAAGTATATTTCTCTCGTCTATAATCTTTTGGGACGAGCTTTCCAACAGTTGCCTTGTTGGCTTGATTTTATAAGGGTTTTTGGGCAGTGGTCGCCTATCCTTTTCTAAACTTTTATGAATGAATGTTTATTTTCATCATTTTCTATTGAACATGTTATTATATGGATGTGTTTTTTCTTTATTTATATTATGTTGTAATGGTTTGTGGTTCGTCCACTCATGGAGGCATTTAGCTCATCCATGTTAATGTAAATTTCTTATGTTCAATATTCTTACCATTTTATAAACTTTACAAGTATAACTCGTTTTTACGAATGACATTTTTTTTACTAGCTTTATTCGTCTAGAGATTTAGTAGCTGTTTCTCGCTCTTCGCCCATAGGCTAGACGTTTCTAGCATTTGCTCATCCAAATATTGGATTATTATAACTAGATATTTATCCATGGATTTTGAATATTCTTGTGTGCACGCATTTTTTCGTCCATTTCTTGGATGAATACGCTTAAGGTTTTATTTCATCCATTGGTTAGACGAATATACCTTGAGCTTATTTTTCTTTGCTTTATCCTTATTTCGAGAAAAGCTTATAGATGTTACATCCCTGTGTCTAGAGACTTTATTCATCTTGAGCCTTTAGCTTTCTTGTGGATGAAATTATGGAAATTAGATTCATGCATCACATGTATTGGAAATTCAAACTTCATATACATAACATAAACACCATCCACAAGCATGACACATGCTTAGAAGCTAGTGCCTTAGGGAATTAAAAATACACAAACAGATAGACTTAGTACATAACTTCATCCATCATAAACTTGTCTTTAGACAGTGCATAAGTTAGAGTCTAATGCACTTTTTAGGGAATTAAAATATTCAAAACATGCAGTAGTAGTAATAAAAAGTAAATATGAGGGAAACACTTCAACTTCGTCCATGATGCTGCTCATCCAAGCTAACCCTTCATTGATAGTACTTTCTCAGATGCTAGACGTTCCAAGGATGCTCTAGCTTCCATCCATCTAGGGTTTCCAGGTAGTATAATCCCTGTCTTTTGCAATTAATGACCTTTTAGGGTCCTTCCCAATTAGGTCCCAATTTCCCATGGGCTAGGTTTCTGGTTGCCAAAGAGACCCTTTTTAGGACAAGGTCCCCAATGTGTCTTGCTGACCTCTGCTCCACATCCATCCTTACCTTGTCAATGAGATTGAGGTTAAGATGAAGTTGTTCTTTATTATCCTTGTGCTGATACTTCATTACACTGTGGTTGGCCATATGCACTTCTGCAGGTATAACTGCTTCGCTTCCATAGGCTAATTTGAAAGGGGTTTCCCCTGTGGGGGTCCTCACAGTCATCTTGTAAGCCCATAGAACACCTGGTAGCTCATTTGGCCATACTCCCTTTGACCCCCCGAGTCAAGTCTTGATGATTTTTAACAAGGAATGGTTTGCTACTTCTGCTTATCCATTCGCTTGTGGGTGGAAGGGTGAGGAATAATGATTTTTGATTCCAAGTTGTTCACAAAAATCCCTGAAAGGTGTGTTATCAAATTGACGTCCATTGTCAGATACTAGTACCCTAGGTATCCCAAACCTGCATACATTGCTCTTCCAAACAAAGTTCTTAACATTCTATTGTGTGATTTTTGCTAAGGGTTCGACTTCAACCCATTTAGTGAAGTAATCAATCCCTACTACCAAAAACTTCATTTGCCTAGTTCCGAGTGGAAAAGGACCTAAGATATCCAATCCCCATTACATAAAGGGCCATGGGGCCATCATCGGGGTGAGATACTCCGATGGTTGCCTAGGGACATTGCTGAAGTGTTGGCACTGGTCACACACCTTGACATAAGCCTTAGTATCTACTTGAATAGTTGGCCAGTAGTAACCTGCACGAATGACCTTATGGACTAATGCTCTTGCTCCTGAGTGGTTTCTGCATGCTCCTTCATGAACCTCCCTCAATATATAGTTCGACTCATCTGGGGTTAAACACCTTAAGTAGGGCTGAGAGAAACCTCGTTTATACAACACCTCGTCTATGAGGACATACTTGGCAGCTCTGATCCTTAACTTCCTAGCCTCGTCCTTATTCTTTGGAAGCCTTCCATCTTTGAGATAGACGACTATTGGAGTCATCCAATTTTCTTCTCCTTCAATTTGCTGTACCTTTGGATGATCTATGCTCGACATGTATTGGACTTTATCACACTTGTCCATAGCTCCCTCTGCTAAAGCTGCTTTTGCCAAAGCATCTGCTTCCATGTTTTCCTCTCTCAGGTGTTGAACAAAACTGGCTTTTTTAAATTTTTTGATAAGTTGTTTTACCTTGTTTAGATACTTCTTTATCCGATCTTCTTTAGCTTCACACATTCCATTCACTTGATTGATGATCAACTGAGAATCCCCTTGGATGATTACTGACTCCACCCCTAAGGAGAGCTTCATATTCAACTTCATTGTTGGTGGTTTGGTATTGTAGACAGGTTGCGAATTTCAACTTATCTCCTTCCAGGGATTTGAGTATAACTCCAATTCCTTCTGCATACAACGTGGACTAGCCATCCACATTGACAACCCACCTCTGTACTTCATCCACCTTGTCTAGCTCACCTTGATTGAGACTAAACTTTGCAATGAAATCCGCCAATACCTGTGCCTTTATCGCGTTTCTTGGTTGGTACCTGACATCAAACTCGCTGAGTTGTATGGCCCATTGGATTAGTTGTCCTACAGCTTCCAACTTGTTCATTGCCTTCTTCAGTGGATGATCAATCAAGACATTGATGACATGAGCCTGAAAGTAATGCCTTAACTTCCTAGAAGCCATGACCAAAGCAAAGGCCAGCTTTTCCATCATGGGATATCATCCTTCTGCCCCTTTTAGTGTTCGGCTTGTATAATAAACCGGCTTCTGTATCTTCCTTTCTTCTCTAACCAATGCCAAGCTCACTGCATGCGGGGACACCGCTAAATACAAATATAATTCTTCACCTGGTACAGATGGGCTTAGCAGAAGGGCTACTCTGAGGTAGGCTTTAAGGTCTTGGAAGGCCTTTTGACATTCGTCCGTCCATTCAAATGCCTTTTTCAGAACCTCAAAAAATGGTAAACATTTGTCAGTAGCTTTAGAGATGAACCTGTTAAGGGTAGCAACTTGTCCAGTGAGAGACTGGACTTCTTTGATATTCCTTGGTGGCTCCATATCTAGGATTGCTTGAATCTTATCAAGATTTTCCTCAATCCCCCTATGTGAAATCATGAAACCAAGGAATTTTCCTGATGAAACTCCAAAAGCACACTTACTCGGATTTAACTTCTTGTTGTATCGCCTAAGTGTATCAAAGGTCTCCTAAAGGTCGTCTGGGTGCTTTTCCTCATCCAAACTTTTTACCAGCATATCATCTACGTAGACTTCCACATTTCGTCTGATCTGTGGACGAAACATATGGTTAACCAGCCTTTGATAAGTTATCCCCGCGTTCTTCAAATCGAAGGGCATCACCTTGTAGCAAAACAAAGCTTGGCTGGTAATAAAGGATGTCTTCTCTTGATCCACCTCATCCATCGTTATTTGATTATAGCCTAAGAAACTTAACAATTTATGACTCGCAGTTGAGTCCACTTGCTGGTCAATGTGTGGCAATGGATAGCTATCCTTGGGGCAAGCTTTGTTTAAATCGGTGAAGTCCACGCACATTCTCAAATTTCCATTAGCTTTCTTGACCATCACCACATTAGCCAACCTGTCCGGGTAATAAACTTTCCGGATAAATTTTGGCGTGGTAGACTTTTGGACTTCTTCTTTGATTGCATTATCTTGTTCAGGAGAAAAAACTCTTTTCTTTTGACGGACGGGCTTAGAGGAAGGATAGACGTTCAGACGGTGGGTAATGACACTTGGGTCAATACCTGGCATGTCCTCATGACTCCATGCAAATGCATCAATGCTCTCCTTCAAGAACTGGACAAGGTCTTGCTTTGTCTTCTTCTCCATGCTTGCCCCAACCCTCGTATACTTTTCAGGATTATTCTAATCTAGAGTAACATCTTCTAACACTTTAGTGGGCTCTACGGTGACCCTTCTTTCTTTTATATTCATTGTCTGCACATGCTTGTCTATAGCTAACATGGCTAGATAGCATTCTCTAGCGGTTAACTGATCTCCTTGCACTTGCCCTACCCCCGTATTCTGTAAGGAACTTGACTGATAAGTGGTAGGTAGAGGTTACTGCCTTCTAACTATTTAAAGTTGTCCTTCCAATGATGGCGTTATAAGAAGACGAACAGTCCACCACGAGGAAGTTCACTTCCTTGGTTATTTGCTGTGGGTATGATCCTACCACTACAAGTAATGTAATGGTGCCTATGGGTTGCACTTTCATTCCTTCAAATCCCACTAAGGGTGAACATACTGGAAGAAGTTTATTGTGTTTGAGCCTCACTTGTTGGAAGACAGGGTAATACAAGATGTCTGCTGAACTTCCATTATCTACCAACACTCTTCTAGTTGTATAATATGTGATCAGTAAATTGATGTTGATTGCATCGTCATGGTTTAGCATCCTCACCCGTGAACGTAACGGAAGGATCGTCTGTCCCTCTCGTCCTTGGCGATTGTCCAGAGAGTTGGATGTTTTTTACCACCTTGAGATATGTCTTTCTTGATTTAGAAGACTGCCCCGTTGAAGTACCTCTTATGATAACCCTTATTTCTCTAAGCGGGCGCCGCGATGACCCTTCTACCTTGGCTTTCAACTTCTCATCCTTGTGATCTCGTCCAAGAAAATTTCTCAATTTTCCTTGCCTGATGAGATTCTCTATCTGCTGCTTCAAATCAAAACACTCGTCTGTGTCATGTCCATAATCTCTATGGAAGCGGCAATACTTGTTCCTATTGTGCTTGTTGGGATCTCCTTTCATTTTTTCCGGCCACTTCAAGGATGGATCATCCTTGATTTGCAAAAGCACTTGTTCAAGTGGCACGTTCAAGGGTGTATATTGCTGACTCCGTGCTGAAGAACTTGCCTTCTTGCTGTCTCGATCTTTCTACTCTCCCGTTCAGGCCTTCTTTAGACGAGGGCCCTGCTCATGACGGCGTGGGAAATTTGCTTCCATTCGCTCGGCTCTCTTCCTCTTCTTGGCTATGATTGCGTCCTCTGCATTCATGAAATTTTGGGTTGAATGGACGGGTTCCACCATAGTCAGAGGCTCTTGCTCATAAAGCTTATGAATGAATAAATCAGAATTAACTCCATTATGGAAGGCCGCCAATAACAACTTGTCTTCCATCTCGTCTACTGTTAGGGCTTCTCTATTGAAATGAGTAATGAAGGACCGCAAGCTCTCATTTTCCCCTTGCTTTATGGTTAACAAGCTGGGCGAGGAGTGCTTATGCCTTTGCCCTCCGATAAAATTGTTGACAAATAGCTTGCTTAATTCTTCAAAAAAACTAACAGTATTTGGAGCTATCTTACTAAACCACACTCGTGCTGGCCCTTTAATAGTGGTAGGGAAGGCCCTACACATAATCTCGTTTGGAACCCCCTGAAGGTTCGTTGTAGTCTTGAAGGTTGCGATGTGATCACATGGATCATGCGTTCCGTCTTATGAATCCAAGGAAGGCATCTTGAACTTAGAAGGCAAGGGATGACTGTTATGGAAGCCACAAAAGGGGAATCAGTTCGATGAATTAAATCATCTACAGGATTTGCTCTTCTAATGTTCTCTTTCATCTTGTCCATGGTTGTCACGCCCCGAACCCAACTATAAAGATAGGCACGTGACAACCACCATATGCTTATAAAGTAAGCACCCTACAAGTGTGCAAGACCTTCTTAGCAACTAAAATTTATCCTCAAAATTCATAACAATTAAATTCAAAATACCTCAACAATTTTTTTATTCTTTATGAATAGATCTCCAATAATTTAGAAGAAACAAAATCCAAATCTCATGTACATAATGCCAATCAGCCAAAAGATATAAGAATATTAGAAAGCCATCCAATCCCAAAATTCACTAAGTTTCTTTTCCTGCTCACAACACAACATCAATACTCCCAAAACTAGCTATTCTTCACAATCTGAAACTGGAGGGGAAAAAGGGGTGAGTTGACAACTCAATAAGTAACCAAAATCATAATAAGTTCTATCAAGAAATAGATTTGTAAAGTAATAAGATGTAAT
>CM064916.1:35767412-35862412 GCA_032727855.1 Quercus ilex subsp. ballota | reverse complement strand
TGAGCACAATTTGCATAAACAGAGATTGCTCAATGATAATACAACTTGTGTCACTCAAAACGGCTCTTAAAATAATCCTTTTATATGTTTAGGGTTAGAAGAAAAGAAGTCCCAAAAACATATTCACGGATCCCAAGAAAATCAGATTTTGAATTCTGACTTTTTAATTCTCGACAGATAGCAGGTGTCGAGGTAGCTATCGAGAGGTGTCGAGATTTAATGAAATTGCACTTCAGCTTGCTTTTTCTTGGACAGACTTGATGACTTCAATACTTGACCTTGAAACATTGTTTCTTAAAGTATTAAAAACACCTAGATCTACCCAATTACAAGTAGAGTGCGTTTTGTCAAAGGATTAGCCAATTTACATAAATAAGTAAGACATATGTTCTTAGTATGTGAAACACATATGTCCTAACAATCTCCCCCTTTGGCAATCCGTGACAAAACCACAACAAACAAATGAGTATATGAGAGAAGTCATAAATCACTCAACTCATATTCACTTGTTGAATACAATAAAATCTATCCTAACACAAACTCTTGAAAAACTTTGCAAGAAGAGAGCTTATGATAAGTAGACTTTGACAACCTGTATTTCTGAAACACTTTAAACAAAACTTATCAAGGCATCTTGTGTGAAACAGAAATAAATAGATTGCATACAAGTAAAGAACATGTGTATAAAGATAGAAAAGAAACAACACATGAAGAGAGAGGTGAAAGAAACATACATCCACATAAATAAAGAATAAGTACCATGTATGTAAAACTGGTCACAAGACCACATATACAAGAACAATGTATCTAAAAAGATAAGAAAAGAAAAAGATACATCAAACCTCACTACATCCCTCAAAAGTATCAACACTCCCCCTATCAAAAATGTCCCAAAAATGTCCTATACTAACTCTCCCCCTAAGATGACTACTCTCATAACCCAAAACTACTCCCCCTTTTTGTCACGAGTGACAAAGGGTAGAGTGTCATGTAGATATCTCATCGGCAGAGCTAGCATCTCCATCATCATCATCATCAACATCATCATCATCAGAATCAGAATCTGAAGCTACTGGAGTAGGTGGTGAAGGAGTAGCCTCTGGAGCAAAACCACCCATGGTCGCCTGCCGTCGTGCAATACGACCCACACGAACATTCACTTGATACAACTCAGCAGAGAGTGTATCAAGACGAGTGTCCATGCGCTGCAGCTGCGCCATGATATCACCAAGGGATACATCGCTCGAAGAGGAAGAAGGAGCAGATGTAGATGGAGCTGATCTGGATGGTGCTGAACGAGAGGGAGGAGTGGCACCAGGCTGTCTCGACCTAAACTGTGCCTCACTACGTTTTACGGTAGCGGCATCTATGGCAGATATGTGTGTGAAGTGGTCGGACACAGGAAAGGGAACGAAAAAATGGCGTAGAATCCGCGTGATAGCAGAAGGAAAGATGAGCTTATCACGGGACGCCGAATCAAGATAAACCTCTAAGATAGACCGGATGAAGTGAGAAGGGAAGTCTATGGTCAAGTGCTCAAGAAGAGAAAGCAAAAATCGAGCACGAGGCTCTGTGATAGAGTTATAGTGAGACAAAGGATGGAGAACAAAAGTCATCACCATGTTCATGAATCTAGGACCTTTAGCAAAAGGCCTACATGATGTGAACTGATGCTCACCCCAATCAGCAGGGCGCTCACAAAAAGCAGAAATGAGCTCTTCTTTGGACACAGTCCTCAGACGCTCACAAGAGGGGTAATCTGGAAACTCTATCCTAGGTACCCTAAGCACATCCGCAACAAGTTGCGGTGTGACAGGAATGCGCATACCTCGAACGCGAGTGGAAAACTGAGGTACTGAAAGATCAATCCCGTGGATGTTGGAGTAGAACTCCTGTATCAGCACGAGAGGGCAAGTGACCGGGATGTCACACAGTGACCCCCATCCCCTACTGTGAATGACAGAAGGAAGGTCAGTGTCGGCGAAGTCCGCCAGAATGACTTGGCGTTCCGAATGAACACCTCGTCTAGAAAAGTTCTCAGTAAATGCCTTTTGGACATCTCCATCACGGAACCGAATGTTAAAAGGAGCAGAATCAGAAGAAGTAGAAGCTCCAGAACGCAGAGGGTTCCGAGCAGGAGTAGATTTACGTTTGGGTGCCATAGACACTACTCACGTAAAAGAATGAGAAAGAGATAGAGAGGGAGACAAACAGAAAAGCTCCAAATCAGTTCAAATATGACAGATATATGAACAAAGAGTACGTATGCATGGGAATGCATGAACATGTGACATGCAAAACAGAAATATGAACATGGGCTCAGCCCAATCCATTTCTAACAGCATATAAACAAAGTACTCACTTCCAAATGCATGAAAATACCATTATAATGCACATGAAATGCAATGTATGATATTTTGAAATCATTTAAGTCCAAACCCAACCCAAAATTTCAATAAAAACTCAACAATTTTGAAAAACCCCAAATTTTATGAAAAAATCCCAAAAACTAGGTTTTCAAAACATGAAATGCATGAAAAAGGAAGAGAAAAGAGATCTTACCAAGTGATTTGAGCAAGAACAGAGCAAGATCCAAGTGGGTTGAAGGATTTGAGTGAAAGGAGAGTGAAAGGGAGATGAACAGCCACGGAGAGATCGAGAGAGATCGAGTGAATGAAGTCTGAATCGCGCGAAAACCTTATATAGACCCTTCAGTAAATCTCGACAGCTGAGGTGTCGAGAGGTATCGAGGAAGCTATCGAGGAAGGTATCGAGGAAAAAGCCTTCGACAGATGAAGGTATCGAGAGGTATCGAGATGCAAGGAGAATTTCAGATACGCGAAGCTCGATCGATCGCGAAGGTGTCGAGAAGGTATCGAGAAAACAGAAGAAATCTCGATCGATCCACAAGGTATCGAGACAGGTGTCGAGAAGGAAGACACAAACAGCATAATTGAATCTCGATCGATCCAACAGGTGTCGAGAATCTATCGAGAGGACAGAGGCTTTCTCGATCGATCCACAAGGTGTCGAGGATGTGTCGAGACTGCGATAAGAAAAACTTGAGAAGCTCGACAGATGACCAGGTATCGAGGAGGTGTCGAGGAAGGTGTCGAGACACAGTAAAAGGAGTTTTTCGAGAAGTGAAAAACACAGACATGAATGCAATCCAACACACATCTCTACCAACAAATCCACTCAACATATAAACCTCTCAAAACATCTCTCAACAAGAAATTAAGCACAAAGATCATGCAAAACACACACACACACTAAACAAGTCTAACCAATTTTATATTTCAAAAACAAGTTATGACAGTTTAGTGAGCATACATTAGCATATGTAAACACTTGTGATGGCCAAATCACATTGTACCTGCACATGTATCAAAAGTAGCAAGGAATATTGCGTGTTGTGTGTGAAAAACATCGCAAGATTGCATATGTGTATACATGTTATGATGATCTGAGATATGAGTAAATAACTTTTAACTCACACACAATCATAACTGTTTGATGGGGACTATCACCTTCGAGGTACATCCTATAACTCCCACATCTCCTAGAAAACACGCTTGCAATCATATTTAAAGCATCTTTAATCTTTTTGCTTTATATTTTCTTTGCATATTTTTTTTTTCTTTTAAGCATATCATTCATGGGCATAAAAAGAGAGAAAAGAAATACCCAAGATGTTAAGCATTTGACATCGCATTTTTGCTATGCCGAGGCATACGAATGTCTTTGACACTGCACTTTTGCTATGCCGAAGCATACAGGTGTCTATGACACTGCACTTTTGCTATGCCGAAGCATACAGGTGTCATACTATGATTGGCGGGCAACAGTGGTGAGATGGTCATTAATGCCTTTCTCTTAGGATTTTCTAGTCCTACCCGTCAAAAAGAGTGATATGAGTGTTAAGTTTTAAGAGATAACCTAATCTTACTCATCATAACAAGAGCCACAAAGCTCACTTGCTTAGTTGTGCATAGAGATGCTCATCTAAGCTACAAGAGATACAAAGTTTAGAGAAACTTTGTTTCATTGGCCATACAAGGTACACAAATACCAAAGTACACATAACACACACTGTTTTTGTATTTTTCTGATTTTTCAATTTTTTTTTTTTATATTAAAAACAAAATGAACAAAACTGAAAAATAAACAAACAAAAACATGTTAAACAAAGCAAAGCAAAAACTAGACTGACTCAGCAGAAAGGTAAAACACATAAGCAATGCAACACACAAAAGAAAAACAAGAAGGGAGAAGAAAGTGATAAAATCACTTAGAGTCCTTTTTCTTCCACTCCTTGGAAGAACCTTTCCTTTGATAGAATCCTTGAACAGGTGGTGAGAGGGAAGAATTTAAACCGTTCAAGTTCGAAAGGAACATGAGGGCTTTCAGAAGATCTCCAAGAGGAGCAAGAGAGGATTGAAGCTGAGATTGGCTTCCAGATGCTATCATGCCATTGCTCTGTTGAGTGGCTAACCACTTATAGCAATTTGGTCGAGTGTGACCGGCAGCTCCACAATAATGACAGAGATGCTGCTTCTTTTGTTTAGGCTTTTGAGAGTTAGCCTTCTTAGCCCTAGGGTTCTTGGCATCTTTCTTGTCTAGCTTAGGGGGTGCTCCTAAGATAGATTTTCCTTTGTCTAAGTTCTCACTAGCTAATTCAGTTTTAACATTAGGGTTCTCAATTTCAATGTTATTAGCAGCAGGAACAAAAACAGTATTGCTAGTAGAAGCAGTATTAGAGAAAGAAATACCATACCCCAAACCAGTTCGATCCGAAGCAGGTTTTTGATTGCTAAGCATCTCATCAAGCTTTGCACTTGAGGTCCTCTCCAGTTGAGCTCTGACTTGAAACAGTTCCGCTTCAAGCTTCTTGGTCTTCTCAGCCAAAAAATTGTTCTCAAATCTCAGTGCTCCTATAGTTTGATTCGCCTCATCAAACTTTGTGGACAGCTCTTCACGATTGAGTTCCACTTCACTGAGCTTCTTGGTGGCCAGCCTATATAATTTCTCATGCTTTTCAGAGAGCTTGTAAAGCTTCTCATAGGCTGAATGGATATCATCTTGATCATCCATCTTCTCAAATTTGGACTCCACCAACTCTTCTTCTTCATCCACTTCTTCAACAATCCCTTCAGTAGGATTGACTGTGGCAGTGAAGGCATTTAGGATTCCGTCATCCTCATTGTCGGAATCGTCTTCAGGCTCAGTGTCACTTAGGGTCACAGCAAGGGCCTTGCTTTTCCCAATGCTTTTCAGATATGTAGGACACTCATGTTTCATGTGTCCGAACCCATGACAACCAAAGCACTTTGGTCCTGCGGGAACAGTATACTGACCGGCCTCCCTAGCATCCTTCTTCCCTTTGTCTTGGCTTTTGAACTGAGAAGAACTGAACTGCCTGCGGTCCTTGTCGAAGCTCCTTCCATTGGCATTCTTCATGAACTTTTTGAACTGCCGAGTAATATAGGACTTCATCTTAGAATCTTCATCATCGGAAGATTCATCTGTATCACTGCTCTTCGCCTTCAAGGCCATGCTTTTGCCTTTATTGGTCTTGCCAATCCTAGATAAACCTATCTCATAGGTCTGCAAGTTTCCAACCAGCTCAGTCAAAGGAATCTTGTCTATATCCTTTGATTCCTCAATTGCCGTAATCTTGGCATGAAATCTCTCAGGTAGAGATCTGAGCACTTTTCTTACAATCTTGGGTTCAGGGATGGTTTCCCCAAGATTGAAGGCTGAGTTCACTATGTCCTTGAGCTTGGCATAGAACTCATCAAACGACTCATCCTCCTCCATTTTAATTTCTTCAAAGCTTGTAGTGAGCCTCTGAAGCTTTGAGTCTTTGACAGCCTTTGTCCCTTCATAGGTTGTCTGGAGGATGGTCCAAGCCTCCTTAGCAGTTTCAGTTGAGGATATCTTCTTGAACTCCTCATTGGTGACTGCGCTAAAAAGAGCATTCAGCGCTCTGCTGTTAAAGTTGGCCGCCTTGATCTTAACATCATCCCACTCGGCCGGTTCTTCTTTTGGCTTAGTCCAGCCAATCTCTACAACTTGCCACACCTTCTCATCTAAAGACTGCAAGAAAGCTTTCATGCGTACTTTCCAGTATGCATAGTTAGTGCCATCAAATAAAGGAGGTATGATTAAGAATTGTCCTCTATCCATGACAAACAGGGGTCAATGGATCAACACAGCTAAGATTAAATCCTAATCAGAGTGTGCCTGCTCTGATACCACTTGATAGGTCACAATCTGAATGACCCCTTGTGATAAACCCTAATTAATTAATTAATTAGCCGAGTTGTTAATTAACCAATTAAGCATGCAATTTTGTGGAAGCACAAACAAATCACCAAATACTAAATATGCAGCGGAAAATAAATAACACGGTGATTTGTTTACGAATGGGGAAAACCCTAACGGCAAAAACCCCACCGGGTGATTTTCAGGTCACCACTCCCGAAACTCCACTATTATCAAATCAAGCGGTTACAAGAAAGGAATCCCAAGTACCTTACCAACCTACAGTTGAACCCTTACCCCAATACCCAATTGGACTTGATCTGTAGTGACAATTTCCACCTTTGATGCACGGCTCCCAAGTACGTGACTAACCAATGCGCGGATCCCAGTACGCGACTTCAGAAACACCAACTTGAGGAAGAAAGGTTGGCTGCAAAGTTCTTCAGTTCATCCACGTGATGAATAGCAGGAAGATGCTTGGTTACAAAACCCTATGGTGCAAAGACACAGCAACTTCTTAATGGAAGATGAACTAGGTCAAGAACTTCATCTGTTGAGCACAATTTGCATAAACAGAGATTGCTCAATGATAATACAACTTGTGTCACTCAAAACGGCTCTTAAAATAATCCTTTTATATGTTTAGGGTTAGAAGAAAAGAAGTCCCAAAAACATATTCACGGATCCCAAGAAAATCAGATTTTGAATTCTGACTTTTTAATTCTCGACAGATAGCAGGTGTCGAGGTAGCTATCGAGAGGTGTCGAGATTTAATGAAATTGCACTTCAGCTTGCTTTTTCTTGGACAGACTTGATGACTTCAATACTTGACCTTGAAACATTGTTTCTTAAAGTATTAAAAACACCTAGATCTACCCAATTACAAGTAGAGTGCGTTTTGTCAAAGGATTAGCCAATTTACATAAATAAGTAAGACATATGTTCTTAGTATGTGAAACACATATGTCCTAACACTAAGGACGAGCTATACTTGACCTTCCCCATTAGGGCTTAAACAGCTTTTTAAAGCTCGATAGATACTAGCTGTCAAGCTTTAAAATCCAGCACTTCTTCACTTGAGTCTTGGATAGACTTGCATGGCTTTAACACTTGAACTTGAAACCTTGTTCCTAGGGGTCCGTTTGGATTGAACTTATTGTTGCTAAAACTGAAAACTGAAAACTGAAAACTAAAAACACTGTAGCAAAATAATTTTTAAATGTGTAAATAGTACCATGGGACCCATTTTTAATGAAAAAATTGATAAAAAATGAAATTTGTGGGTCCGTGAACAGTGCACAAATGTACTGTTCAAGGACAAAAGTCAACAAGTGCGGCTACTGTTCATGTGAACAGTAGCCGCACAGTAGCGCACAATTCCGCTTTGCTCCCTCTCACGCCTGAGAAAAAAAAAAAAAAAAAAAAGGTCAAAACGTGAAATGCAAAACGCGCCGTGAGAATAATCTCACCCCAAAAGCTCACTAGATCTACCCAATTACAAGCAAAGTGTGTTTTGTCAAAGGATTAGCCAATTCTACATTGACATATGTTCCTAACATGATTCACATATGTCCTAACAATCTCCCCCATTGGCAATTCGTGACAAAACCACAACAAACAAATGAATATATGAGAGAAGTCATAAATCACTCAACTCATACTCACTTGTTGAATACAATAAAATCTATCCTAACACAAACTCTTGAAAAACTTTGCAAGAAGAGAGTTCATGGCAAGAAGACTTTGACAAACTGTATTTCTGAAACACTTTAAACAAAACTCATCATGGCATCTCAGTGTGAAACAGAAATAAAAGATTGCATACAAAATATAAGAATCATGTGCATAAAGGGAGAAAAGAAACAGCACATGTAAAGATAGGTGAATAACATACATCAATATATATATATCCAAAGATAAGTACAATGTATTTCAAATGGTCACAAGACCGGTATACATGAGGTAAATGTAAAAGAAAGAAAAGAAAATACATAATAACCTCACTACATCCCTCAAAGTATAAACACTTCCCCTATCACAAAATCTCCTATGCTAACTCTCCTTCTATGTATATGACTACTCTCATATCCAAAACTACTCTCCCTTTTTGTCACGAATAACAAAGGGTAAGTAAATCAAGCAGTCATTCTGTTGTCACTGGAAGAGCTAGCATCCTCATCCTCATCATCATCATCGTTGTCGGAGTCACCACCGTCGTCCTTGTCCTCTGATGCCTCTGGAGAAGGAGAGGAAGACTCTACGAAGTCGCCAAGGCGAGCCTGCTGTCGAGCAATACAGCAGACACAAGTGTTCACTTGACACAACTCATCACTCAGTGTGTCAAGGCGAGCATCCATGCGCTGCAGCTATGCCAAGATCACCTCGAAGGTCACACCACCCGCTGATGAAAAAGGTGCGGATGTGGGAGGGGAAGAAGCCAGAAGAGCTGTTGTCTCTTTCCATGGCTGCTTTGGTCGAAGCTGGGCCTCGCTCCGTCTGACGGTAGTCGCATCTATGGCACATATAACTGAAAAGTGTGTAGACTCGAGATAGGAGATAGAAAAATGGCGAAGAAGCCTCGTGATAGTAGAAGGAAAGATGAGCTTATCACGAGTCGCCGTATCCCTATAGACATCTATGAGGGATAGGATGAAGTGAGAGGGAAAATCAATAGAGAGTCCCTCAAGAAGGGATAGCAAAAATTGAGCACGAGGCTCTGTGATGGAATTATAGTGAGACACTGGATGGCGAATAAATGTCATCACCATGTTAAGGAATCTTGGACCTTTTGTAAAGCCCGAGCAAGGGGTGTTTTGACGGTCACCCCAAGATAAAGGTGTTTCATAGAATAGAGACGAGAGTTTGTCTTTGGACATAGTCCTCAGACGATCGTAGCTAGGGTAGTCAGGATGTGCTACCCTAGGAATGTGTAGTACATCGGATACAATATCTGGACTACAATGCGCATACCTCGAACGCAATTGACAAAATGAGGTACTGAAGTATCAAATCCGTGCATATTGGAGTAAAACTCCTATATGATCACAGAAGGACAAGTGACTAGGATGCCATACAGTGACTCCCAACCTTGATTGTAGATGACAGTAGGAAGGTCAATATCGTAAAAATTCGATAGAATGACTTAGCGTTCCGAATGAATGCCGCGTCATTCAAGTTCTCCAAGAAGTCTATCTTGGCCTTCCCATCCCGGAACCTAACATGGGAGGGGGTAGAATCAGAGGAAGATGTCCCAAAATGAAGATGGTTCTAGGACAAAGTAGATTTGCATTTAGGTGCCATAGAGCAGACTAACGCAAGAAAGAGAAAGGGAGAGAGAGAGACAAGCAAAAAAGCACCAAACAAATCAATATAAGAATATAAAGAAATGAAGGTATGTATGCGTGAAAATGCATGAGCATGTGATATGCAACGTAAAAATCATCATAGGCTCAGCCCTATCCAAACCTAACAGCACGCAACAATTCAACATATATAACACACATCTATAATGCATGAAAATATAGTTAAAATGAAAATATAATGCAATGCATGATGATTTAAAATCATTTAAACAAAAAGCCATCCCAAAATTTTTACAAAAACTCCAAAATTTTGAAAAACCCCAAAGTTTATCAAAAATCCCAAAAGTTAGGTCAGAAATCATGAAATGCATGATAATGTGGGAGAAATAGAATCATACCAGAGAAAAGAAGAGACCTTGAGACTGAAAAGAGAGTGGGCAAGTGATTTGGAGTGAGAGTGAGGTGTTTGAAAAGGTGAGAAGACATAAAGGGTTGAGAGAGATCGAAGAGAAATGAGAGAAATGTCATGCGGACCATATATATAGAAATCCTAGTTTCTCGATGGATCGAGAGGCATCGAGATCTGTCAAGAATTAAAACGTGAGAACTAGTTATCAAGAAGCTATTGAACAGCTATCGAGAGGTGTCCACAATAAATAAATTTCGATGGATCTAGAAGCTAATGAGCATCTATCAAGCATACAGAAACTTCCTCGATGGATCGAGTAGCTGTCAAGAAGCTATCAAGATTGAATCTTAAAAATCTCGATAGATCGAGATTGCAATAATAGCTATCGAGAAAGGAAGCTCAAAAGGCTCGATAGATAGCCTAGCTGTCGAGAGGTATCGAGAAGTGGTCGAGATTGCTTAAAAATAGTTTTTCAAAGAAGAGAAAACACAGACATGATTGCAATCAAACATGCTACTAAACCAAAGATCCAAACAACATTTTAAGCTCTCAAAAACATCTCTCATCAAGAAAAACGTCAAGCATTTAGATCCAAAACACACACACACACACATACACACACTAAACAAGTCGAACTAATTTTATATTTCAAAAACAAGTTAAGTCAGTTTAGTGAGCATACTTAACTCATGTATTCCTTGTGATGGCCAAATCACCTTCTACCTACACATGTATCAAGAGTAGCAAAGAATATTCCATGTTGTGTGTGAAAAATATCGCAAGATTGCATAAGTGTCTACATGTTATGACAATTTGAGATATGAGAAAATCACTTTAACTCACACACAATCATAACTGTTTGATGGGGATAATCACCTTCGAGGTACATCCTATAACTCCCACATCTCCTAGAAGACACGCTTGCAATCATATATAAAACATTTTGATTCTTTTTGCTTTTTATTTTTCTTTGCATATTTTTCATTTAAGCAAACCATGCATGGGCATATAAGAGAGAGAAAAGAAATACACAATGATCTTAAGCTTTTGACATTACACTTTTGCTATGCTGAAGCATACAAATGTCATTTCATGATTGGCGGGCAACAGTGGTGAGATGGTTATTTATGCTTTCTCTTAGGATTTTCTAGTCCTTCCCGTAAAAAAGAGTGATACGAATGTTAAGTACAAGAGATTACTTAATCTTACTCATCACAAACACGAGCCACAAAGCTCACTTGCTTAGTTGTGCATAGAGATGTTCATCTAAGTTACAAAAGATACAAAGTTTAGAAAACTTTGTTTCAATGGCCATCCAAGGTACACAAGTACCAATGTACACAAACGTACATTGTTTTTGTATTTTTCTGATTTTTCAATTTTTATTTTTATTTTTATGAAAAACGAAATAAAGCAAAACTAAAAAAAAAAAAAAAACAAACAAAAACATGTTAAACAAAGCAATGCATAAAACTAGACTGACTCAAAAAGAAGAAAGCAAAACACACAAGTAATGCAACAACAAAAACAAGAAGGGGAGAGAGAGAAAAAGTGACTAAATCACTTGGAACCTTTTTCCTTCCACACCTTAGAGGAACCTTTCCGTTTAGCAAACCCTTGATCCAGCGGTGGAGGGGAAGAATTGAAACCGTTCAAGTTCGAAAGGAATATGAGGGCTTTGAGTAGATCTCCAAGAGGAGCAAAGGAGGATGGAAACTGATTCTGGTTTCTTGATGAGATCATAATGTTGCTCTGTTGAGTGGCTAACCACTAGTAGCAATTAGGTCGAGTATGTCTAGCTACTCCATAGTGATGACAGAGATGCTGCTTCTTTTGTTTAGGCTTTTGAATGTTTCTCTTCTTAGCCCTAGGGTTTTAGTCTCTTTCTTATCTTGCTTAGGGGGTGCTCCTAAGATAAATTTACCCTTGTCTATGTTCTCACTATCTAACACAATTTTCACATTATTATTCTAGATTCAACATTATTAGTAGGAGAAACAAAAACAGTAGTACTAGTAGAAGCAATACTAGGAGAAGAGAAATCATACCTTAAACCAGTTCAATCGGAAGCAGATTTCTGAAGACTGAGCACCTCATCAAGTTTTGCACTTGAAGTCCTCTCCAACTGAGCTCTGACTTGAAACAGCTCCGCTTCAAGCTTCTTCGTCTTCTCAACCAAGAAATTATTCTCAAATCTCAGTGCTCTAATGGTCTGATTGGCTTCATCAAACTTTGTGGAAAGCTTTTCTCGATCAAGTTCCAATTCACTCAACTCCTTGGTGGCCAGCCTATATAGTTTTTCATGCTTCTCAAAAACGTTATACAATTTTTCATAGGCTGTATGGATATCATCCTGATCATCTGTTTTCTTCAACTTAGAATCCACTAAGTCCTCTTCATCATCCACATCTTCAACAATCCCCTCAGTTTATGGTGGCAGTGAAGGCATTTAGGATTCCATCATCCTCATTATCAAAATCATGATGTCTCTCAAAGTAGCAGCAAGTGCCTTACTCTTCCCATTGGTCTTGAGATACGTAGGGCACTCTTGTTTCATGTGACTAAAGCCTTAACACCCAAAGCATTTTGGTCCTGAGGGAACAGTGTGCTGACCGCCATACCTAGCATCCTTCTTTCTTTTGCCTTGGTTCTTGAACTGAGACGAACTAGACTGCTTGCGGTCTTTGTCAAATCCTTTAGCATTGGCATTCTTCATAAACTTTTTGAATTTCCTAGTGATATAGGATTTCATCTTAGAATCTTCATCGTTTGAAGACTTATCAGTGTCACTGCTTTTAGCCTTCAATGCCATGCTCTTGCCCTTACTAGATTTCCCAGTCCTTATCAAACCCAACTCATAGGTCTGCAAATTGCCAACCAGCTCAGTCAAAGGAATTTTGCCAATATCCTTCAATTCCTCAATCGCGGTGATCTTGGCATGAAATCTCTCGGGTAGAGATCTAAGCACCTTTCTAACAATCTTGGGTTTGGGAATGGTTTCCCCAAGATTAAAGGCTGAGTTCACTATGTCCTTGAGCTTGGCATAGAACTCATCAAATGACTCATACTCCTTCATCTTAATCTCTTCAAAGCTTGTGGTAAGCCTCTAAAGCTTCGAATCCTTGATAGCCTTAGTTCCTTCATATGTTGTCTGGAGAATGGTTCATGCTTCCTTAGCAGTTTCAGTAGAGGATATCTTCTTCAACTCCTCATTCGTGACCGCACTGAATAACGCATTCAATGCCCTGCTGTTGAAGTTAGCCACCTTGATCTTAGCATCATCCCAATCGGCTGGCGCTTCCTTCGGCTTGGTCTAGCCTATCTCCACATCTTGCCACACCCTTTCATCTAATGACTGCAAGAAAGCTGTCATGAGTACTTTGCAGTATGCATAGTTAGTGCCATCAAATAAAGGAGGTATAATGAGAGACTGTCCTCTATCCATGACAACAGGGGTCAATGGATCACACAACAGAGATTAGCCCTAATCAGAGTGTTCCTGCTCTGATACCACTTGATAAGCCAAGAATGTATTGACCCCTTGTGATGAATTAACCAATTAATTAGCCAAGTTAATTAATTAATTCAATTAGCATGCAATAAGCATGGTAGCACAAACAAATCACCAACTAAGTTAAGAATGCAGTGGAAAATAAATTGACACGATAATTTGTTTACGAATGGGGAAAACCTACACAGCAAAAACCCCACCGGGTGATTTTAAGGTCACCACTCCCGAGAATTCACTAGTATCACAACAAGCGGTTACAAGTAAAGGAATCCCAGTACCTTATACCAACCTACAATTGAACCCTTACTCCAATACCTAATTGCACTTGTTCTGTAGTGACAATCTCTCCTCTCAATGCACGGCTCCTAGTACGTGACTAACCAATTCGATGCGCGGATCCCAGTACACGGCTTACTCACCAACTTGAGAAAGATGTTGGCTGCAAAGTTCTTCAGTTCATCAACACGATGAAGATCGCCAAGCTCCTTGATTACAAAACCCTATGGTGTACAAACACACCGTAGGGTTTGTAACAAGGAAGGCCATCAAAGGCCAGGCCATTGTTGATTACTTAGCAGACCAGCCATTAAACGATCCAGAACTTTCAAAATGCCTCTTCCTTGACAAGGATGTCATGGCACTAGAGCTAGAACCAGACAGTGTGGAACCATGTCGTTGGAAGCTTTATTTTGATGGAGCCGCCAACTCTACAGGAAATGGAGTGGGAGAAGTCTTAATTTCCCTAAGGGCCAACAAATCTCTGTGTCAGTCAAGTTGAATTCTGGTTGCACCAACAACGTCACAAAGTATGAAGTGTTCATAGTCGCCTGCAAGTGGCCTTGGAGTTTAGAGCCTATGACTTGAGCGTCTTTGGAGATTCCCTGTTGACCATCTCCCAAATTGAAGGGAAGTGGCAAGCCTAAGATACCAAGTTGATTCCATACCAGAAATGCGTTAGCCGCTTGATTTCAAAGTTCTGAAACATCACACTCGCCTATTTGCCCCAAGTGCATAACCAGTTTATAGATGCCTTGGCTACACTAGCTAGCATGATCAAGTTATCAGAAGGAGATGATATGCAGCAATTACACATAGAAGTCTGTGTCGTTCCAGCCTATTGCATGAACATCGAAGAATGCATGAGTGTCGAAGTTAGAGCCGACGGGAAGCCATGGTACCATGATATCAAGGCTTATATTAAGAATAGTGAATACCCACCCAGCACAACAGACAGTGAAAGAAAGTTTATCCAGTGCATGGCCTGCCAATTTTTCTTGAGTGGAGAGGTCCTGTACAAAAGGAACCACAATTCTACCTTGCTCCGATGCGTAGACACCTCTGAGGCTAATCACTTGATGGAAGAGATGCATGAGGGTTTACTTGGAGCCCATGCCAGTGGACCCCTGTTGGCCCGTAAGATTATGAGAGCTGGCTACTACTGGCTCACCATGGAGAATGATTGCATTAAACATGTGAGGACATGCCATCATTGCCAAGATTAACAAGACAGAAAGAATGCTCCTCTGTAGCCATTGCACTCTTTAGCAGCACCATGGCCCTTCTTAGCTTGGGGTATGGATGTCATCGGACCAATGATTTTGAAAGCTTCAAACGGCCATGAGTACATCTTTGCGGCCATCGATTATTTTACAAAGTGGGTGGAAGCCGCTTCGTATAAGAGCATCACTCCAGCCGTGGTAGCCCAGTTCCTTAAACACAACATTATTTGTCGCTACGGCGTGCTAAGAGAGCTCATTACCAATAATGGGGCAAACCTAAATGGAAAAATGATCCAGTAACTCTGCCAATATTTCATGTGATGCCCCAATTTGATTGATTGTGTGATGTGTGTGGGTGTGTGATGAGTCCCACATTGGGTATTTACTAGGTTAAACAAGGCTTTCTTAACAACTGTAAGGAGCCTCACTTGTGACTAGTCCTTTTGAGGTATAGCACAGATGTGGCTAGCGCTTTTCCTTGGGTCATAACATATGGTATCAGAGTCGGCCTGGTAATCACGTGTGGGCTCGGAGACACTACCCCACAAAGTGGGGCCTAACGAAGACGTTAGGGATTTAAGTGGGGGAGATTGTGATGCCCCAATTTGATTGATTTTGTGATGTGTGTGGGTGTGTGATGAGTCCCACATCGGGTATTTACTGGGCTGAACTGGGCTTTATTAACAATTGCAAGGAGCCTCAATTGTGACTAGTCCTTTTGAGGTATAGCGCAGATGTGGCTAGTGCTTTTCCTCAAGTCATTACAGTTCAAGATAGAGCATAAAAATTTGGTTCCCTATCACCCTCAAATGAATGGTGCAGTGGAAGCCACTAACAAGAACATAAAGAAAATCTTGGTGAAGATGACAAACACATACAAGGATTGGCACGAGTACTTACCATTTGCTCTGTGCGCATATCTCACCTCTGTCCGTACTTCCAAGGGTGAGACCCCGTATTCACTTGTATATGGTATGGAGGTCGTCCTCCCTGCAGAGGTAGAGATCCTGTCTCTCCAGATTTTATCTCAGACAGAGCTGTCAAAAGCTGAATGGGCCCGTTCCCAATACAAATAACTGAACATGATAGATGAGAAGCGCATGACCGCGATGTACCATGGACAGTTGTACCAACGTTGCGACGAGCGAGCATTCAAGAAGAAAGTTTGACCCAGAGTCTTTGAAGAAGGCAATCTAGTCTTGAAGAAATGCAACCAAGCCATGCTTGATCACAAAGAAAAGTTTACCCCAACCTACGAGGGCCCATACGTGGTAAAGAAAGCCTTTTCTGGAGGAGCCTTGATTCTAGCTGACATAGATGGGCATGACTTCAATATGCCCACCAATTCTGATGCCATTATACGGTACTTTGCATGAAAGGGCCTTGCTGTGCACCTCATTTTTATTTCTATGTCAAAAAAAATGAAAAAAAAAAAAATATATATATATATATATGTGTATGTGTGTGTGTGTGTGTGTGTGTGTGGAAAGGTAGATTGAAAACCCGAAAGGGCGGTCTACGCAAAAGGAGACCCAAAAGAAAGAAAGCGTGAGAAAATATGTAAAAAGGTAAATCGAAAACCCGAAAGGGTGGTCTACGTAAAAGGAGAGCAAAAGAAAGAGCATGAGTGAGCTTGCTAGATTGAAAACCCGAAAAGGCAGTCTAGGCAAAATTTAAGGCAATCAAAAAGTTAGTTGAACTACGTGATGACCTGATCCTTCCTCGTGGAGGTACGTAGGCTACCATCTTGATTCGGTCACATCTTAAAGAAAAATCATTCAATTGTGCTTGCTTGAATTTCTACTCAAGATCAGAAGATTAAGGGGACCTAGCATCCAAGTCAAGATATGAAGACGCCTCCGAGATTACTCTTTGTCTACAATACTACCATGGCCCGATGGTTTACTCAAGATGTTCTGGCTTATGCCAATGGGAAATGTACCTCAATAGGAAAAGGGAAAGATCTGTCTAGAACAAGCTGTATCCTTGGAAATGCATGGATTTTACATTTATCACTTATTTGTATAGTCTTGCATTTTCAAAACATTTGCCCGCATATTCATTAACATGCCTGTATTGTGCCATTATGTTATGCATTTTGTTGTCAAAACAAGAAATCTCATCTCATATATATCCTTTGAATATCCTTATAAACATCTCTCTACACCATCTCTCAGTTTCTAAGCATGCCTAACAGACTAGACTATGCTTTAAGAACTCAAAACAAAAAGCGGAAGGCCTTACGCAATTGCCTAGCAATTTACGAAGGACCTTTCCATACATGGTGGTGTTAGGATTAGTGCCCTTAAATCCTATTGTATGATGCTATGTATGACATTATGTATGATTTGATGTTATGATTAATAAAGTTGTTTTATTATTATCTAAAATAATGGTAACATGAATATTTGGACATTATCATATAGTCCCTGAGATGCATAGTATGTGATTTATGTGATTTAGTCACAGAAGATATAGATCACAAGTTTTTTGTAAACTCAGAATTTTAGTTCGTAGTCAGTGATGAAATTAGGCATTTCATCTGCAAAGACTATAACATATCAACTAAGATGATTTGTCTTGATCATGGAAATGGAGACTTCTAGTTGATATGTTGATATGTTTTAAGAATTAAAACATATTGAACTGGACCGCTGTAAGATTTATTATTCTCCTAACGACTGTCAAATGAATAATAAATCTCACGACTTTAATTTACATAAACTCTCAATCCTGAGAGAATAGTGAACCAGATCATGAAATGTAGGTTGTTTTGATATATCAGGAGTGAGAACTAATTCAATGGTCAAAACCTCAGTATGTTGGATAGCCACACGTAGTGCTAAAGGAACACATATCCTCAAGATGGAATTCATAGTCTCTTTGTAGAGATATAAAATATTCCATTGGATAAGTTTAATGAGTTTGGTTATTCAGTGTTAGGCCTGACCACTTTACTAAAGAGTTACTAAAGTTTATATTTTATGAAATTTGATTTCATAAATATATATATGAATAGCTTAAAGGATTAAATCGGGTACTCAAAGATCAAGAGGTAGTAATTTTCTAAGTGGCAGTTATATATTATGACACTGTATTACTACTAATATATTCATGAAGGGGTTAATTGTTTAGATAATAAAGTCTTGGGATTTAATTTTATTAATAAACCCTAGAGTGAAATTATATTTATATAGTGGTATTAAATATAATTAATAGTAACTTTGGGCTTGTCAAGAGTTGACAGATAAGCCCGAAGCCCATTGGAGTTAGAGCTTTATTTGTCCCTTTGGTCCAAAAGGTTAGCCCAATTAGATAACCAATTGTTTATTTAATAAGAGTTATTAAATAAAGTAACTGCCTTTTGACAGTTTAAATATGTACATATGATAAAAGGAGAAATAAGACAGTTTTCTAAAAAGAATATATATATATATATATATATATATATTCTCTTTTAAACAAGTGCGTACATAATTGATTGAGAGACCACACATCTTAGGCATCTATGAAATTGAGGTGAAGAGTGAAGGTCTTCCCAAGTTCGAAGTTCTTTTTTTTTTTTTTTTTTTTTTTTTTAATTTCACTCCATCAAGATATGCCTTTCTATTCTTTTTTTTTCTAAAATTCTAGATATTCCATGTTATCTTACATGAATGAACAAGATACTTGTGCTGCTTTCGCTGTGTGTTTTGTATGAGATGCAAAACCAGTTTTTCCAACAGGTGGAATACTAACTACCTGGCTCATGTGCAGAAATAAAGTAAATAGAAAAGAATACCAAACAGGTCAAACATGGCCCAAACGATCGGACACAGCTTGGCACAGCCTCCTGAAACCAGTGCAAAAAATCAAGTCATCTTGAGCATGAGTGTGAAGCAGCCCAGCTGCATCAAAGCCCAGGTCTCTGGCTACCTCTCTAAGTCTGTCATGCAAGTGCCGAAGACAAACCAACTCCCTCTCCATCGCGGGATCAGAAGTAGAGCTCCGCCTCTTTGTCTCTAGCAAAGCCTGCAAGGTGCCCACCTATGTAGTAGCAACTCTCAGAGCCTCCTCTCTCTTGGCTAGCTCAGTCTAAAGGCGATGGAAAGCCCATAGTGGCTCGCTAGGCTCATCGCCCTCTCGCCCGTACTCCATGTCCAAAGTGGAGTGAATATAAGACTTCGCCTGTAGTAGCTCCAGTGCGGCTGCTAGTCGCGACCCAACCAACCTCCAATGCGGCTCTCTCCTCATCCCAAGTGTGATCCAGAGCAGCAAATCTCCGAGTAAAAGCTGTAAGCTCATCCTCCAAACCTACGACCCGAGATCTCAACTGGGCACACCCTGCCTCTGTGCTTAGAGGGGCTGGCCCCCTCCGATCGAGCTCTGACCTGAAAGCAGCAAGCTCACTCTCCTACATGCTACTCATCTCCTTGATGTCCTCTATAAGTGTATTAGCTATCTCCCTGCAGCAATCTCTGTCCCTGACAGCCTCTCTCAAGCACTCCCTCAGGTTTGTAAAGGCCCTCTCAACTCAAATCTTGAACTCCAGGGTGTAATCCCTCAGGATATTAGCTGGGAGTGGCATATCAGTCGAAACCAGTGATGACAAGTTGAACACAAAGATGGGATCCCGCATGTCTCGCCATACCCTGAACTCAGGGGAGAACCACTCTTGATCATCCCTAGATCAGAGGGGGAAGTCTATACTCAATCTGTGCGCCTCCTAAAACTCTGAGGCACACCCTACCACTGCTATGTTGACATCCACTAGCCCATACTCACAGGTGATAGCAGAAAGGTCATTGAGTCGAGGGATGTGCTGAATGCCCCTAAACTATCTCAAGGCCATGCCTGGAAAATATCTCGTGTATCCCTAGATGCCCACCAAGGGGATACTGAGCAAACCAACACAATGGGTCTATCCCTGCCATCTAGTGATGCCCCACTTGACCCTTCAGGTCTAGTCAATGGGACTCAGGCTGCACAGATATCTTAGCCAGCCATTAGTATCACTGGAGAAAGGAAGATCGAGGAATACAGTAGCCTGGACCCTATTCCTATCCACAAAGCTCATCGGCTGATCTCTAGCGATAAAGCTCAAGTGACTATAGAACCACAACTGTAACATGTGAACGCAATAGCCTAGCCTACCCCTACCAGCCTCCCGACACAAGGACAAAGACCTAATGGTCTCGAAAAGTAAAGCGGGAATGAAAGAGGTACGGTGAGGTAGGGCACTCACTAGAAGAAGGACGGCAAAACTAATAGCTCCCGATAGTGATGGGAATAGTACCGCGCCGAAGAAAGCCACCAGGAAGGCCTGGCACCGATAGGATGCCCATCGCTCCTCCAAATCCGTGAAATCATCACGGTAGCCAATGGGGCACCCTGATAGATGGAACCAATCATGTAGGAACTTGTAAGACATGCACCCTCCTACTCCGCTGCCATGCCAAGTCAACGCCTCCACAACGGGCCTCTTGAAGCCCACTAGATTAGCAAGATTCTTACAGTATCGTGTCTGCACTAGCAGAAGGAAAACAGTGCTCACAGGAGTAGAAAGAGAGAGGAAGCAATCATACTCCTCCAAAGTGGGTACCAAATCCATGTCCCCAATGGTGACACACCTCAAAGCAAGATCCCAACAGGAAATGATGACCTTTAGTAAGTGCCAGTCTAGCCTAGTTTGGAGAAGAGTGGTGGCGCCTCCAAGAAACTGCCAAAAGAGTGCCTGGTCACCTCAAGAAAAAGTTCCCCGCTATCTCTTGAGTTTCTTCTCATGGTACTCCTCCCTCTCAAGCTCAACAAGGGTGTCATAGGAATGAGCACTAAGAACCTCCATGAGCAAATCCTACTTGATCTGACAATCTAATGAAGATCTGCACAAAAAATGATGAAAAGTGGCATTTTCTAAGTGTTTTGAGTAAAGAAAAAGGTAGGAGAAGTTCCAGGAAATTCACGGAACCAAATGAGCTGGGGCTGGGCAAAGCCTAGCTTTTATACATGGATCCCGAGGTGGCGGCCTTACAATGGCCGCCAAACCTCAGGAAATGTGCTAGGGTTTTTCAGCCGCTCAGGCACAAACCCAGACATATGCTGACACTCCCCCTCCTATTTGACATGTTTTTGAGCACTTTGAAGCGAAGATTCCCTCGCTTTAGTGCTCTCCGTAATGCGTAATCGACCTAACAATGACCTGGACTATTAGAAACTAGCATTCAAGCATCTAAGGCCTCACAAATCCTACACTGGGGAAGTTTATATTTGTGCGCCTTGTTTAGCACCTTCAGATGGCTTGAACATCATTTTCAAAGCCCAGTTCACTCGGTTTAGGGGTCGGTTCAACCTCGATAATCAGAGTTTGCGACACAAAAATGCTAGAGCCCGATCTCAGCAGTCCAGCAGTTTTTCTAGCTTATTTGGAGGATGGAGGGAGTCATTTCCCGTAGTGGTATCCCAAGAATCCCATCCTCGGATTTCTCGCCCGCTCGAGTAATAACTGGAGCAATCAGTGCCTATCGCCTCGTGGCGTGTCTGGAGTTACCTCGTTCGGAGTGTCCGCACTCGTCATCAGCATTATGGCATGGCCTACAAAGCCAAGGCCACTTGCAGCTAGCCTACAAGCTTGTAACCCCGCAAAACCCTAAATTGGGGCAATTTATTTTGCGCGATTCTCTCCCCCTTTGCCCAATATACGAGAACGGGTCCATCCCACTGAGGATGTATCTTTCATGTCGAGAATCGCATGAAACCCTAAACTGGGGCAGTTTATTTCACGCGATCTCTCCTTTCTTTCTCCCCTAGTGGGACGATCATTATCCAAAAGCCGCCAGCAAATCTGTGAAATTACGGTGCAAAACAAGTGAATGCTACATAAGCTAGCTCAATACCACCATCCACTATGGATATGCAATGGTGCGTGCATATGTCTCAACGATCCTTTCAAAGGCATTTTCTGAGATTATACAAGATCATACATATAAGTCCTAATCAAAGGCGTTGTCTTACATATACATCGGCCGACCTTCTAAAGGCGTTTTATCCAGATGATACATGTAAGTCCTAATCAGAGGCGTTGTCTTACAGATACATCAGCTACCTTTCTAAAGGCGTTTTTTCCAGATGATACATGTAAGTCCTAATCAGAGGCATTGTCACATATGTCGACTACCCTTCTAAAGGCATTTTATCTAGATCATACATATAAGTCCTAATTAGAGGCGTTGTTTGACACATACATCAGTCGCAATTCTAAAGGCGTTTTATCCAATTCATACATGTAAGTCCTAGCAAGAGGCATTTTTCCATACACATATCATGCTACAAAGAGATAATATCATACATCAAAGCCCACTGCAGGGCAATACAATATGTAAGTCCAAGCCTACCAAGTGGTAATACATAGTATACATACATAACTGGCTCACAAAAGGGCAATGTCTACAGAATACATGGAAAAATACATGCCCACGTAGGGGCTACATCATGATACAACAAATGGCTAACTTTACTGAGAATCATCTCTGTCAATGAACTGGTTTGTATCTGTATTAGTGTTATCACCATCATCACCACCTGCAAAAAGGGCTAGCGGAAGGTCCCGCACCACCTAAAGTGTCGGGAGTATACCTGGGACCTTAGGAAGGCCCCAGAGCCTGAGCAAAAGAACCCTAATTGCCTGGCGGGCCTGAAGGAATGGGCAAGTACCTGTGCCCGAATGAAGGAATGATCGACCCTCGGCCAGGAATCTCAGGGGCAGCCGAAAAAGGAATACGAGCCTCTTGTAACTCTCCCATCAAAAGCATGGAATAGCTCTGAAACTGGCTCTACTTTCTATCCATCACAGCGATTAGCCTTTCCTTATCTCTCTGCCAGATCTCCCTTTCCTGAGCTAATGCCCGAGCTATCTCCTCCTACAAGTGCGCCTCTCTAGTAGTAGATAGGGCCTTAAACTCTACTACTCTCACCTCTATAGTCTCTGCACGTGCTCTCCACTCAACCTCGATGGCTACCTAAGCACGAACAACACCTCCCAACACTCTACCCCCACTCACGAGAACATCTCCAATGATAGGCCCTGTAGAAGACTCTACAAACCAAGTGGAATATTCTCTGCTCATTTCCACATAAGCATCAAAGGTGCCTACCACATACTCTAGGTGATCCAAAACTATGGCCTCGAATGACAAGCCACGAGGAGGCAAATGCCTAGGTATTCCATAGACTGGCATAACCTGATGAAAGGTCCTCTCTGCCAGAAAGAACTCCCAACTCGTCAGGGCCCAAAACTAACGTCGAACCCTCGACTAGCCCATAACTATTGTAAGCTCTTGTCTCCTCAGTAACGTACCATCACATGGTCGAACTACGATCTCGTCCCGGGTGACACAGTCCAAAGCGGTGAAGATGGTGGCTAGTTGCACTACTACTACCCTTGTGATCCTACAATAAGCCTATGCATATGCTCGAAGGTATGCTGTCAAGGACAATCTTGTATAATAAGGCCGCAAGGCTAGGATGTACTCATATGCCCACCATGTCAATATCTGTCAACATCCCTCTAAACTCTTGAAGTCTTGCTGGGAGGCCTGCCTCAAGAAGGAAATGAAGAATACATAGGTCACTAACCCCTTAGTCGTACATCGTGATGCTGGAGACTACCCCCATAGCTCACAACAGCTGACAAGTTAACACCGATCAGTTGTTGCCTAAGACAAAATTACTGAGGAACCACAAGAAGCACCGACGAAGATGAGCATCAATGAGGGCCTCGACCTAAGGAATACTACGCTGCAGCCACTTGGTACGGATCTATGGCGACGTCGTGGGCTCGAAATACCCCCTTCTCTCAACAGTCAATGTAAGAGGGATGCCTAGAAGATCGGTGGACATCTCAAAGGTCATCTTATCCGTCGGAATCCGATGGCCACCAAATCTGATGCCCAGAATGGCAGTCCAGTCAATAAGAAGGACAGCATACTCCCCACAACTTAGATGGTAGGTGCCTGTCTCGACGTGAAACCGTCACACCAGAGCCTTAGTAATCCCATGCCTCATGATGAACAGGGGAATCCATAGGAAGTCCTCAAATCCCTACTTTCTCAATAACATGGCGTACTGCAGATGGGTCCTTAGAGCGAACAATGTTTGGAAGAAAGTGGACCAAGCGTACTGGCCATGGAGCCTCTTGCTCCCCTGCATTTGAAATCAAAAGCTACTTGTTAGCACATGTATATAATTAGAAGCTAAATGACCAAGAAGGAAATGTAACATGCCTCTCCCCTCTGCACCGGTGCGAAAGGATGATCCTTCAACCTATGCTGAAGGTGAGTACCCTGGATGCCTCTATCTATGGTCTAAGTATGGGCGTCGACCCCAGCCTGGTGCAGTGGAAACCTCGATCTCAGACTATGCCTCCGAGCGCTAAACTCCGGTAGGACCTCGAGCCTATCAAAGACTTCATCTATTTCTATAAAGATGTCATCATCTTGTACCACACCTCCAGAGGCTCCCCTCCCTCTAACTTGCTTGCACCGTGAAGCCGTCCCGCTAGAAACACTGGCCGTCTCAACGGAACGTCGTCTCCTAAACCTGGTCTGAATAGATATGTCGTCACTGGGACCAGCGTCCTCCTCCTCACAATCGAACTGGCTCTGTAGAACTTGAGCCACTTGCTCACCAGCTGAAGTGGTCTCGGTATCAGAAGAATCGCCCCCTTGGGACGTTGCATACATAGGGGCCTTTGCCCGATCTCCCTTGAAATTCGCTCTCCGAGACATAATCTACAAAACAACAAGAAATTCAAACGTCAGTGGAAAGCACATAAATAAATGGCAATACAAATGAACTAACACTTTTCCTAAACATGTTATACTGGTATATGTCAAGCACATGATCTCACAAGAAGTAGATTCTTGCATGAATTCTACAATGGGTGAACTAGTGATATACATCCCTGGACTCACATCCTATAGTAGGCACACCAGTGATACACATCCCTGGACTCACATCCTACAGCAGGCGCACCAGCAATATACATCCTTGGACTCGCATTCTACAGTGGGCGCACCAGCGATATACATCCCTGGACTCACATTCTATAGTGGGCACACCAGCGATACACATCCCTATACTCACATCCTACAATGAGCACACTAGCGATATACATCCCTGGACTCGCATTCCACAGTGGGTGCACCGACGACAAGCATCCCTCGAGCTCACATTCATTCAAAAGTTTTCCAAGAATCCCTAATCTACAGGGGGCGCACCAGCGATATACATCCCTGGACTCGCATTCTACAGTGGGTGCATTAACGACAAGCGTCCTTCAGGCTCACATTCATTCAGAAGTTTTCCAAGAAATCCCTAATCTACAGTGGGTGCACCAGCAATATACATCCCTGGACTCGCATTCTACAGTGGGAACACCAGCGATATACATCCCTGGACTCACATCCTACAGCGGGCACACCAGTGATATACATCCCTGGACTCGCATTTTACAGTGGGTGCACCGACGACAAGCGTCCCTTGGGCTCACATTCATTTAGAATTTTTAGAACCCTTAATCTACAGCGAGTGCACCAGCGATATACATCCCTGGACTTGCATTCTACAATGGGTGCACCAACGATATTCATCCCTGGACTCACATCCTAAAGCTGGTACACCAGCGATATACATCCCTAGACTCGCATTCTACACTGGGTGCACTGACGACAAGCATCCTCAAGGCTCAAATTCATTTAGAATTTTTCCAAGAACACTTAATCTACAGCGGGTGCACCAGCGATATACATCCCTGGACTTGCATTCTACAGTGGGCATACCAATGATATACATCCCCAGACTTACATCCTAAAGCTGGCACACCAACGATATACATCCCTGGACTCGCATTCTACAGTGGGTGCATTGATGACAAGCGTCCCTCAGGTCACATTCATTCAGAAGTTTTCCAAGAAATCCCTAATCTACAGCGGGTGCACCAGCGATATACATCCCTAAACTCTCGTTCTACAATGGGTGCACCGACGACAAGCATCCCTTGGGCTCACATTCGCTAAGAAGTTTTCCATGCACCGTTGACACACGGCCCTTAGCCCATATTCATACAAGAATTTCCGAATCACATTTCCATTATTCCTATCTACCAGGTACGTCCCCTTACCCATATCCCACATTTTATTTTCAAAATTTAAATTCCCACATATCCTGCACCCACATATCAAAAAAGACAAAAAAAAATATATGTGCATTTTCCTAAGATAGCATGGCATAAATAGTGGCAAAAAATATGTGCTCATAAAAATTCCAAAAAAAATAAATAAATAAACACTTGTATGCATCTCTAGTAGTACCGCTACTAATATTTTGTAGAAAAAGTAAGAGAAGAAGGAAGAACAAACACTAACCTCAAGTGCAGAAAAGATAGAAATGGCTTACTGAAACGGCAGACAGAAGCTGAAAGCACGGACCCACTAAGCTCTGAACACTCTAGGAAATCTTGTGGAGAGTGAGAAGTGGAGAGAAAAAGTTGAAATGAGCTAAAAGGGGCCCAAAAGGCCTTTTATAGGGCCTAGGTTGTCCGGCGGCCCTTCTATGGCTGCCGGGTAGGCCCAGCGACCCTATAAAGGCCTGTTGAAAAAATACATGTTTATATCGCATACAAAACATACACAACAGAAAAATAATTAATCTACTTCATTCGCAATTGATAACATGTACTCTGTAAATTTCAGAATATAAGAACAAGAAAGTGTACCTTGGTGTGGTGAAATTCAAAACCAAAGATTAGAAGTACTAGCGAATACTTTTAATCTTCACTCCAATTCCTCTTGTGCCCAATAAGTGTGGTCTCTCATTCAGTTTATATGTGTGTGTTCAAGGGAGAATAAGAGAGTGTCCTACACTCACATACAAACCATTTCATTTTCTTACAAAATTCTATATGTTTCTCTCCTTATAACTGATTATCTAATTGAGCTAACCTTTTAGGCCATTCCAATTGGGCTCTAGTATAAGGCTTGGAGTGGGACCAAAAAAGGGAACAAATAAGACTCTAGCTCTAATAGATCTTGAGCTTTATTGTCAACTCTTGACAAGTCCAAATTTAACATTAATTATATTTAATACTACTATATAAATATAATTGCACTCAAGGACTTATTAATAAATTATATCCCAAAACTTTATTGTACATTCAACCCCTTCATAAAGTATTCGTAGTAATACAAAGTCATAAATGTAGACTGCCACTTTGAAAATTACTACATCTTAATCCTTGAGTACCCAGTTTAATTCTTAAAGATATTCATCATATATTTATGAAATCCAATTTCATTAATATATACTTTAGTAACTCAAAGTATAAAATGTGTTAAAACACAAGAGCTGTTTTGACCCCCAAATTAAAATTACGGCTCGATTGATTTTACTCTAACTTAATACTAAGTGCAAAATAGAGTAAATGCGAGCAAATAAACAAACAAACTACTCTAACCCATAATCATTATAACACAACAGTAAAATGAAAGGTAAAAGAGTAGGGAAGAAGAATGCAAACACAATATAACACGTCGATGTGTTATCAAAGAGGAAACTGAAGAACTCAGCGAAAAACCTCTCCGCCGCCCTCCAAGCGGTAATCGATCCACTAGACAATCAGTTGGGATACATGGGTTAGCAAGAGACCCTCCAAGCCTAATCTACCCAATGTACCTAAGCCCTCCAAGCTCCTACTCCAACAAGGCTTCTTAGAACCGTGTCTTATCTTGCTCTCTGGATCCTACAATAAGCTCCATGTTGCATCCACCATCCTTGGCATCTTCCAATACTTCCCAGCAGCACCAAAAACACTCTTAACACTTTGAATGTGTGTGGGTAGTGTTTGGGTAGAAATCTCCTCTCAATAGGTATAACAATGGGAGAGGGAATGAGAAGAGACTACAAAGATTTCTCTCTAAGAATGGGTAGCTCTCTCTAATAGGTGAGTGTGTTGTAGAAACCTCTCTTAGGGTTTTTTTTCTCTCTGAATAGCCTCTAATACATTTGTGGGTAATGAGGATATATATAGTATGGGTGAAGGGTAAGAAATCACTCTTAAAAATCCTCTAGGTAGAATGTTTTGTGACTACCTTGCTTGAAGGCCTTACCTGCGAGACACTCGCGAAAACAACAGCCTGGCATGACTCTTCAGCTTCCAGTCATGTTCTCCTCACGTGGCTCTTTCACGGGTTAGCTTCTCACGAAATCCACTAATTCTTCATTTAAGCTTGAGTTTTCACCAACTTAATACTAAACCCAATACAATAAAATCCCACAAAATACAAGGAACAAAATTAAAGCAATTACAAAACTTTTTGTCATGGAATAAAGCCAACATATAACATAGTTGTAAATCACAACTTTACACTTACTACTATAAAAAAAAAACTCCTTCCTAAAGTGGTTAGGCCTAACACTCTGAATAACCGAACCCATTAAACTTATCTCAAGAGAATTTTTTATATCTTCGTTAAGAGATTATGAATTCCATCTTGAGAATATATGTTCCATCAACACTAAATGTGGCTGCCCAACATACTGAGGTTTTGATCGTAACTTTAGATCTCACTCCTGATATATCAAAACAACCTACACTTCATGACCAAGTCTATTGTTCTCTCAGGATTAAGAATTCATATAAATAGAAGTCGTGAGATTTATTATTCATTTGACAGTTGTTAGGAGAATAATAAATCTCACAGCAATCCAGTTTAATGTATCTTAACTTTTAAAACATATCAACATATCAACTAAAAATCTCCACTTCCATGATTAAGACAAATCATCTTAATTGATATGTTATAGTCTTTGCAGATGAAATGCCCAATTTCATCACCGATTACGAACGAAAATTCTGAGTTTACAAAGAACTTGTGACTTATATCTTCTGTGATTAAATCACATACTATGCATCTCATGGACTATATGATAATGTCTAAATATTCATGTTACCATTATTTTAGATAATAATAAAACAACTTTATTAATTACAACATTAAGTCATACATAGCATCATACAATAGGATTTAAGGATACTAATCCTAACAAGGCCACAGGGCAGTGTTGACCCGGTCAACGCTAACCCAATCAAACCCAAAAAATAAAATAAAATAAAATAAAATAAAATAAAAACACTCTCCCTTGTCCTCTCCTAGAGCTTGGAGGTGCGTCCGAAAATATTCCAATACCAGCTACAGTAGATTGGGCCAAGCAGGTAAAGTCCGGTCTCGATCCGTGAACAATCTTCACACGTAAATTTGGGGGCAACAAAATCCGAAATCACATTCTTTATCTGACACCTCTCATTGCACTCAAGATATCAGATAAAGAAGGGGCAGCTGTTGATACCGTATTTTATCCGCCCACGATTTGTATGCCGAACCCCGGAAATCCAAAATATTATTTTCTCTCTACGAGGCCATGAGAACATCTAGGACAACGTGGCGCAACCCGTTCGGGCAACAGAGCACCCGAAGTGCCTTTTTCCACTGAAATGACCAAAAATGCCCCTAGTCAGCCCTAGGTTCGACAGAAGGTCAAACATGGTTCGGACTCTCACAAAACAACATTTTTCACAGTTCACTTCAAATTGGAGCTTCTCGGAGATTTTTAACAAACTTTGACCAAGTTTGACTCGAAGTTGATCCCAAGTAGGTCCAAAAACTCTAATTTTGATCCGGCTACCAGAACGGGTTGAAACCAATGCCATTGCAAAGATTATCAAATTATCGTTCCAACGACTATTCATGGGTTGAAATTGAAGTTAAACGGCTGAGATATCACGAAAACCAAAATGACGCACTAATTGATGCACTGAAAACTTCCAAGAGCCATAACCTTTGATCTGACTGTTGGATTTTTGAGTTTCATACCTTTTTAGAAACTGAAAATCAAGATCTATCCAAAGGAGTCAAGATCAACCCAATCAGTCCGATCTATCCAATGGCTGCCACCTTGATTTTCGCACCCAAGGCTATAAATAGCCCCAAGCATGCCCCAGACAAGGAGGACAGACATTTTTCTCTCTTCCAAACACCAAAAAAACACCTAAAAACACTTCAAAAAGCACATCAAAGTTTCTTGATTCTTACATCTCCACCAAGAACACAAGGTATTGTTTTTGAACCCAATCTTCCTTTCCTTGGTTCTACATCTTGGATTTGGGGTTTAAGGGTGTGGATGTAGCATTTTTAGCTATCATCCACACCCCTAACATTCTAAATATTTTTCCTAGCATGTTATTGCTCTTTTTGCTATAATAATATGTTTTATTGCTTTCTTTGACATGTTTCTTGCTTTATCTTGTTTCTAGCATGTTTTTAGCTTAGATCCATGTTCTTTTATGCTTGTTCACATGTTTATTTGTCCCGATCTACATGTTTGTGTGCCTTTATGCCATGTTTTATGCTTAGATCTATATTTCTACATGCTTAGGGTCTTATGCCATGTTTCCTTGGTTTTGCTCCTCTTTTTGCTTTATGTTGATGATTAGGGTTATGTGCTCACATGCTTGATACCATGTCTATGGTTATGCTTCGCTCGGATCTATGTGCTCGTTGTTTTTTTCCATGTTTTGTGCTTAGATTTGCATCCGTACACGCTTATATGCTTGGATTCATGTTCTTCCATGTTTACATGCTTAGATCTACATTTTCACATGTTTGCATGCTTAAATCTAGGTTTTCACATGCTTGTGTGCTTAGATCTATGCTCCGCTTGCTTTATGCCATCTTCCATGTGCTTGTGCGCTCCATGCCATGTTTGCATGTCTAGACCTAGGCTATGTTTGTCTTGCCATGTGCTATTGTAGCCCTTTTGTTGTTTTATCTTTCTTTCTTGCATTTCGACCTATTAGTTAGGACACGATCTAGACACTATGGTCTTTATCATCGTCCGTACACCTTGGTCCATATCAAAGGGTTTGGACCGCCCCATTTGCATGTCTATGCTTGCTTGCTTCTCTACTTTATGCTTGTGTTAGCCTCTCTAATTCTAGGCTTTGCCACATTTGATGCCCTTAGCGAATTTGTGGTTGTGTGGTTACATTCGACGCCCATGAGACCTTGTTCGGATGTAACCATTTGGGGATGCATCGTCATGATGCCGATTACTTCGTGCATACCTCTCCCTTTCCGCTTCGTGCGATGATATGCTTGCCATGCTTGTTTGTGCCACTCGTTGGCTTTCTATGCATCTTTACATGCTTGCTTAGATGTCCATGCATGAGTCTTGCTTGCTAGTGTGTCGTCCATACTTCAACACAATGAAGCTATGGACATCGGATCCAAACCAACATTTGTCCCTGGTGGACACCACCTTTTGTTTGTTTCTTTGCTTATTGCCTTTCTTGCTTGTTTGTTTGTTATCTCATTTGCTTGTTTGCCTATATCCTTGTTTCTATACTTCCCATATCGATCTTGCTTGTTTGCTTTGCATCCTTTTTCTATTATCTACAAATTTTCCTTCCATTGCTTGTCTGCTGGTTTCTTGTCTTTGCCATTTCATGTAGCACACGGAGCGAGGAGGCTTGGAGCTAGTACACGGTCTCCCAGGGGCAAGCAAAAGAGGCAAGGATGTAAGCACGCCAACTCGAATCGAGCGGCAATCGCAGTCAGTAGGTTTAGGGTTTAGCTTTTTCCCTTTGGTTATGTACTCTTTTAATCCCCTTCCTTCCTCCTCCCTTTCTCCCTTAGATGGTTTGTATTAGGTATATCATGCTTTGCACCATTCGTTCTTATCTCTAGAGTATGGCGACCCTTGTTTACTTTCTCGCACTTATATTTTAGGTCATGCTCTAGGGATGTAGGCATTTACTTTCCTACTCTATGTGCTAGCATTGTGCATGATGCATGTGTATATATATATATATATATATATACCTGCTTGCCCCTTTCCAGTGTGACTATCGTGATCCATGTCACTTAAGGCTAGTAATGCCTAATTTCCACCACGAAAGTAAGGTGACTTCTCACTGGGTTTTTGTGGTGGAAATCTAGCAGTTTGCTCGAATGCCTTAGGAAAGCATAGATTTGGACCATTCCCATTCAAAAGCCAAAACCTCAAAGCTCCCATGCATGCAAAGCCCTGAAAGCCAATGTCGAAATCGTGTTTTTACTGCCAATCTCCAAAAATTAAGATTTTATCAAAACAAAGGACTGTCCTTGGACAGGCGTTGTAAGGTGCCTAACACCTTCCCCACACATAGCCAAACTTCCAGACCTATGAATCAAGATTCTTTTCCCGTCCACATTAGATTAGGAAAAATGACATGTTTTTTAACCTAGGATTGGTAATAAAATCAACTAAAAACAGGTGACCAATCACACCATAGAAAAACTCAATGATTGGTGGCGACTTCACTCACCTTTGGTAATCCCTTAAAATTTGGCCCAGATTCCTCCATAAAACCAAAGGTAGACCTACCTTCCTCCACCGAGAGAGAGAGCACCCGAAACTCCGCGCGAACCATACACATTCACATCTAGAGGGGCCTCCAACAGACCCCGTGCACATGCGAGTTGTTGCCACGACGAGTGGTCGAACGAAGGCCCATGGTGGCAGCGGTTTTTTCTGCTGCCCAAAGATCGAGGCCAAGCGTCAACAGCAGGGACAGACGGAAATAGAAAAAAAAAATTGTTCTGGTATCATTTTTGCTTGAACCAGGCTGGAGCATTCCTAAAAAAATAGTAAAAAAAAAAATCATTCTAGCTTCGTTCCTAGCCGAACCGGGCCAGGACAAACCGAAAAAGATAAAAAAAAAATGTTTTCATTCCAGTATCATTTCTGCCCGAACTGGGCTAGAGCATTCATTAAAAAAAAAAAATTAAATAGTATAAAATTAAAAAAAAAAAAATCATTCTGGCTTCATTCCTAGCCAAACCGGGCAAGGACAGACCAAAAAAAAAAAGAAAAAAAAAATTCCATTCCGGTATCATTTCTGCCTGTACCAAGCTGTGTCGCATTACTAAAAAAATAGTAAAAAAAAAATCCCTTTGGCTTCATTCACAGCCAAAACGGGACAGACCAAAAAAGTGAAATATATATATATATATATATATATCGTTTTGGTATCATTTTTGCCTAAACAAGGCAGGAGCATTCCTAAAAATTTTTTTAAAAAAAATCATTCTAGCTTCATTCCGAGCCAAACCATGCACATATGAAAAAAGAGAAAAAAAAAAATGTTTTTCACTCCGGTATCATTACTACACAAACTAGGCTCGAGCATTCGTACAAAAATTTAAAAAAAAGTAAAAAATTAAATTAAAAAAAAAAAATCATTCTGGCATCATTTCTAGCTGAACTGGGTAGAGACAAACCAAAAAGGGGAAAAAAAAAATTTGTTCCGATACCATTTCTGCCCTAACCAAGTTAGAGAATTCCCAAAAAAAAATTTTAAAAAAAATTAAAAAAGAAAATCATTCTGGCATTATTCATAGCCAAACTGAGCATGGACAGACCGCAAAAGAGAATTTTTTTTTTTTTTTTTTTTTTTCGTTCTGGTATCATTTCTTCCTAAATCAAGTTGGAGCATTCCTAAAAAAATTAAAATAAAATATTTTAAAAAATTAAAAAACATCATTCTAGCATCATTCCTAATCGAACTAGGTAGGGACAGACTGAAAAGGAGAAAAAAAAATCGTTCATGTATCATTTATATTTAAATCGGGATGGAACATTCCTAAAGAAATTTAAAAAAAAGTAAAAAAAAAAATTAAAATTAAAAAATCATTCTAGCTTCTTTCCTAGTTGAACTGTGCAGGGACAGACTGAAAAAGAAGAAAAAAAAAATTCTATTCCGATATCATTTCTACCTAAACCATGCTAGAGCATTCCTAACAAATTTTTAAAACATAGTAAAAAAACATTAAAAAAAAAAAATCATCATTCTGGCTTCATTTCTAGCCAAACTGAGCCTAGACAAACTGAAAATAAGAAAAAAAAAATTTCGCTCCGATAACATTTTTGCCCGAACTGGGCTTGAGAATTCCTAAAAAAGTTATAAAAATGGTTTAAAAAAAATCATTCCTAGCTGAGCTGGTTTGTTTAGGTATCATTTCTGCTCAAATCCTAAAGAATTTTTTCCTTTTTTTTTAAAGTAAAAAGATCTTCATTCTGGCTTCATTTCTAGCATAACAGGGCCAGGACAAACTGAAAAAGAGAAAAAAAAAAAATTCACTTTTGTATCATCTCTGCCCATACCGGGCTGGAGTAATCCTAAAAAAATATTTATAAAAAAAAAAAAAAAATCATTCTCGCTTCATTCCAAGCCAAACTGAGCCGGAACAAATCGAAAAAGAGGAAAAAAAAATCGTTACGGTATCATTTCTGCCTGAACCGAGCTGGAGCATTCCTAAAAAAAATTTTAAAATTTTAAAATAAATATCATTCTGGCTTTATTCCTAGCCAAATCGTGTCAAGATAGACTGAAAAAGAGAGAAAAGAAATTTCATTCCAATATCATTTATGCCAAACTAAGCTAGAGCATTCTTATAAAAAAACTTTAAAAAATAGTAAAAACATTTTAAAAAAAAAAATCATTCTGGCATCATTCCTAGTCAAACCGGGCAAGAACAGACCGAAAATGAGAAAAAAAAATTTGTTCCAATAACATTTCTACCCGAATCGAGCTAGAGCATTCCTAAAAAAAAATTTAAAAAAATTTAAAAATATATTTTTTTTAAAAAATCTTTATGGCATCATTCCTAGTTGAACCAGATAGGGACAGACCTAAAAAGGAAAAAAAAAATTTGTTCCGAAATCATTTTTGCCCGAACCAGGTTAGAGCATTCCTAAAAAATTAAAAAAAAAAAAAATTCATTCGGGTACCATTTCGGCTTGAACCGGGATGGAGCATTCCTAAAAAAATTTAAAAAAATAGTAAAAAAAAAAAAAAAAATCATTCTAGCATCATTGCTAGCCGAACCAGGCACCAAAAAAGAGAAAGAAAAAAAATTCATTTTGCTATCATTTCTGCCCAAACTAGACAGGAGCATTCCTAAAAATATTTTATAAAATAGTAAAAAAAATTATATATATATATATATATATATATATAACATCATTCTAGCTTCATTCCTAGCTGTTGGGAAATTTAGACCCCAGTTGATAGATTTAACAAGTTTTAAACCCAAGTTATTAATTCGATTTATTATGAATAAAACTTGTTAAAACAAACAAATATCAATATTATGTCAAAATCATTCCACGGAATAAAATAAATAAGACAAGATATGATGGCCCAAGAAAACTAATGAAACAAACTAGTTTCACAGTAAAAAAACCTGAAGGGAAACATTCCCGAAAAGCAATCCACTATAGTAAAGAGAAATTTCAGATCTAGTGCAAAACCTTTGTACCTAAACTCTACAATCCCCGTAGATGAACTTACAACAGAAATCTTCTACTGCTTCAGAACCTCTGAACTCTTCAATATATGAACGCCACCCTTTTGCACGGGTCCTAATACGTGACTAACCAAAGATGCACGGCTCCCAGTACATGACTAACACACCAACTTGAAGAAGATGTTGGCTGCAAAGTTCTTCACTTCATCAACAATGAAGATCGAGAAGCACTTCTTCAGAGAGAATAAGGCATTAGTCACCTTTTGCATATGTTCTCCTTATATTCTCTTATGTGACGGCCTCTAAAATAAGTTTTATATATGTCTAGGGTTGTGAGAAAAGAAACCCTATACAAATACATAAGCATGGGCCGAAAATCAAATCTGAAAAACTGATTTTCTTAATTCTCGGTAGATACCTCGATAGTTAGTATCTGTCAAGTCTCATTAAACCTCGATAGATAGCTATCTGTTGAGCAGCTGTCGAAATATCTGTCCGCAGCTGTCGAGCTATCTGTCCAGCTTTAGTGAACAACTTTTCTTCACTTGTTTCTTAGTCCAATCTTCATGGCTTTAATACTAGACTTGAACAACATGTTTCTTGAAGTATTAAACACATCTTAGATCTACCCAATTATAAGTAAAGTGCGTTTTGTCAAAGGATTAGCCAATTACATAAAATGTTGACATATGTTCCTAACATGAATCACATATATCCTAACAATCTCCCCCTTTGGCAATCTATGACAAAACCACAACAAACAAATGAGATATGAGAGAAGTCATAAATCACTCAACTCATACTCACTTGTTAAATACAATAAAATCTATCCTAACACAAACTCTTGAAAAACATTGTAAGAAGAGAGTTTATGGCAAGTAAACTTTGACAACCTATATTTCTGAAACACTTGAAACAAAACTCACCAAGGCATCTTTGTGTGAAACAAGTATAATAGATTGCATACAAGAAAGAGACATGTGTATAAAGAGAGAAAAGAAACAACACATGTAGAGGTAGGTGACGAAGACATACATCATCATATATATATATATATATATATTAAAGATAAGCACAATATATGTAAACATGGTCACAAGATCGGTGTACAAGAAAAAAGAGATAAGCACTCCCCATAACAAGATGAAACACATCTCTCCCTTACCGAGGCATGTATTTCTCCCCTCTTTTTGTCATGATTGACAAAGGGTACAAGAAGCTAGAAAGCTTCACTCGAGAAATATAAAGATGATCAAGGGGGTTCAAAGAATCCATATAAATGCATGAATGTGATGAAACAAGATGCTATGGATGACAAGATAAAAGAAAGATGCAAAACATGTGAAAAACAATGCATGCAAGAGAATCTCAATGGATCGAGAGATGTCGAACAGCTATTGAGCAGACCTCGATGGATCAAACAGCTATCAAGAAGCTACCGAGGAGACAGAAACTTTCTCGATGGATTGAGAAGTTATCGAGAAGCTATCAAGATTGTGATGAAAAACAACAGATGAGCTCAATAGATAAGCCAGGTGTTGAGGAGATGTCGAGATTGCTTAAAAACAGTTTTTCAAGAAGGGAAAAACACATATATGAATGCAATCAAGCATGCAACACAACCAAGAATCCAAAAAATATTTTAACCTCTCAACAATAAAAATGTTAAGCACATAGATCCCAAAACACACACACACTAAACAAGTCTAACCAATTTTATATTTCAAAAACAAGTCAAGACAGTTTAATGAGCATACATTAACACATGTAAACCTTGTGATGGCCAAATCACATTGTATCAGCACATGTATCAAAAGTAGTAAAGGATATTGCGTGTTATGTGAAAAACATAGCAAGATAGCATAAGTGTGTACATGTTATGACGATTTGAGATATGAGAAAATCACTTTAACTCATACGCAATCATAACTGTTTGATGGGGACTATCACCTTCGAGGTACATCCTATAATTCCCACTTCTCCTAGAATACATGCTTACAATCATATATAAAGCATTTTTTATCTTTTTTCTTTGCATATTTTTTTTCTAAGCAAATCATGGATGGGCATATAAGAGAGAGAAAAGAAATACCCAATGATGTTAAGCTTTTGACATTCCAATTTTGCTATACCGAAGCACACAAATGTCATTGACATTGCACTTTTGCTATGCCAAAGTATACAGATGTCATTTCATGATTGGTAGGCAACAGTAGTGAGATGATTATTTATGCTTTTCTCTTAGGATTTTTTAGTCATTCCCATCAAAAAGAGTGATCGAGTGTTAATTATAAGAGATTACTTAATCTTACTCATCACAAACACAAGCCACAAAACTCACTTGCTTAGTAGTGCATAGAGATGCTCATCTAAGTTACAAAAGATACAAAGTTTAGAAAACTTTATTTCAATGGTCATCCAAGGTACACAAGTACCAATGTACACAAATACACTGTTTTTGTATTTTTCTGATTTTTCCTTTTTATTTTTATTTTGAAAACAAAACAAAATAAAAACCAAACAACCAGACAAAAACAGACAATCAACATGAAAGAATGAAGACAGATGCAAATGCATGAAAGCATGATTCCAAAAGCAGATAAGAAATCAAGTAAAGAGAGTCCTACTTCAGATAGAAACAAATAAAGTAGAGGACAAATAGAAAAGAAAATTAAGTCTTAAGCTCATTTCTCACCCACACAGCACGAGTTTTTGGTCGTGAAAATGAAAAGGCATGTGTCCTAGTATGTCAACTAAAGGACATAGAAGAATTAAAATTCTCCTGAAATTGAGTTTAAAAGCTCAAGACTTTTAATGACTCTCCAAACAAAGGTGTAGGTCCTTGAGAGGAAACTTGTGACTGTTTGGACAATTGCTTATGAGGATACAACTTAAAGCAATTAGGACGAATGTGTCTAGAAACACCACAATAGTGATAAACATGAGGTCTAACAAAGGATTTAGAATTAGCCAAATTAGTTTTGGATTTCATACCTTTATCACATTTCTAAGATTGGGGCACAAAGATAGTCTTTGATTCAGAAGCCGTGGAAGAGGAGGGGCTGGAGGAAACAGCATATCCTAAGCCAGTCTTATCAGAAATAGGCTTTTGAGCACTCAAGACCTCATCAAGCTTTGTACTAGACATCCTCTCTATCTGAGTTCTAGCTTAACTAAGTTTAACCTCAAGATTCTTGACCTTCTCTTTTAATGAGGTGTTCTCTACAACAAGAGTCTCAACTAACCTTGTAGTCTCATCTAGTTTGACTAACATATCAATTTTTTTTCAATTTTTACCTCATTAAGCTCCTTTCTACAAAGATGAGAAGTCTTTTCAGATTTTATAAACTCAGTGCATAGCTTATCATAGGCTTCCTAAATGGTCAACTTCTTGGGTACTTCATCATCAGAAGAATCATTACTATCACTAGCACTCTCCACAATCACCTTATCGGTTGTGGCAGCAAAAGCTATAAAGTGACCACATTCATCCATATACTCATTGGAAGAGTCATCCTCAGTATCACTCCAGGTAACAACCAACCCTTTATCTTTTGACTCCTTGGTCTTTTCCTTCATGAGGTAGTTTGGACACTCTATCCTCATATGACCAAAACCTTTGCACTCATGGTATTGGATGATGGGTTTCTCATTCTTGCCCTTCCTTGAAGATTTAGATTTCCTAGAAGGTTTGCCCTTATCCTTTTTCCTAAATTGAAGAAGCTTGATAATCTCATCAGTTATGAAGGTTAGATCCTCATTCTCATCCTCATCCTCATTTTCATCTTCATCTTTACATTCATCTTCATCTTCACTTTCATCTTCATCTTCAAAGTCCTTAATCTCTTCCTCTATACCGTTAAGAGCCAAGTTTCTACTCTTTCCACCTTTTTCCCATTAAACTTAATCCCATCTCATAGGTTTGAAAGTTCCCTACAAGCTCAGTTAAAGGAATTTGATCAATGTCCTTTACTTCTTCAATGGCAGTGATCTTGGCATGGAATCTTGCCTTGGCACCTTCATAGGTGGTCTCCAAAATGGTCCATGCTTCCTTGGCAACTTCCGTGGATGATATTTTCTTGAATTCCTCATTGGTCACCCCACAAAACAAAGCATCCAAGACTCTACTGTTGAAATTTGCCGCTTTGATTGTTGCTTCATCCCAATCCACTGGCACTTCCTTTGGCTTAATCTAGCCAACTTCAACAGTTTGCCATACATGTTCACCTAGAGCCCGCAAAAAAACTTTCATATGAACTTTCCAGTACAAATAATTAGTGACGTCAAATAAAGGAGGTATAATTAAGGATTGTCCTCTATCCATGACAATAGGGGTGAAGGATCACACTCAGGAAATTAATCCAATTAGAGTGTACTCGCTCTGATACCACTTGTTGGGAAATTTAGATCCTAGTTGATAGAATTAACAAGTTTTAAACCTAAGTTGTTAATTAGAGTTATTATGAATAAAACTTGTTAAAACAAACAAACATCAATATCATGTCAAAATCATGCAGTGGAATAAAATAAATAAGACAAGATATGATGACCTAGGAAAACCAATGAAACAAACTAGTTTCACAGTAAAAAATCTAGGGGAATCCTTTCCAAAAAGCAATTTACTATAGTAAAGAGAAGTTTCAGATCTAGTATAAAACCTTTGTCCTTAGACTCTACAATCCCCATAGATGAACTTACAGAAGAAACCTTCTACCGCTTTAGAACCTTTGAACTCTTCAATATATGAACGCCACCCTTTGCACGGATCCCAGTATGTGACTAAACAAAGATGCACGGCTGCCAGTACGTGACTAACGCACCAACTTGAAGAAAATGTTGGCTACAAAGTTCTTCACTTCATTAACAATGAAGATTGAGAAGCACTTAGTTACAAAACTCTAAGGCACAAAAACGCAGTAGCTTCTTCAAAGAGAATAAGGCATCGGTCACCTTTTTGCATATGTTCTCCTTGTATTCTCTTATGTGACGATCTCTAAAATAAGCCTTATATATATCTAGGGTTGTGAGAAAAGAAACCCTATACAAATACATAAGCATGGGCCAAAAATCAAATCTGAAAAATTGATTTTCGTAATTCTCAATAGATACCTTGATAGCTAGTATCTGTCGAGCCTCATTAAATCTTGATAGATAGCTATCTGTCGAGCAGCTGTCGAGATATTTGTCTACAGCTATCAAGCTATTTTTCCAGCTTAAGTGAACAGCTTTTCTTTACTTGTTTCTTGGTCCAATCTTCATGACTTTAATACTAGACTTGAACAACATGTTTCTTGAAGTATTAAATACATCCTAGATCTACTCAATTACAAGTAAAGTGCGTTTTGCCAAAGGATTAGCCAATTACATAAAACGTTGACATATGTTTCTAACATGAATCATATATGTCCTAACACTAGTCGAACCAGGCAGGGATAGACCAAAAAATAGGAAAAAATATCTTTCGTTCTGGTATAATTTCTGCTCAAATCTGGCTAGAGCATTCCTAAAACAATTATAAAAAATTGTAAAAAAAAAAAAAAAAAAACCATCATTTTGCCTTCATTTCTAGCCAAACTGGGCTTGGATAGACTGAATATGAAAAAAAAAAAAATCTGTTTGTATCATTTCTACCCGAACCAGGCTAGAGAATTCCGAAATTAAAAAAAAAAAAGTTTAAAAAATTAATTAAAAAAAAAAACAACAAAAACAACAACAACAACAATATTTTGGCATCATTCCTATTCAAACTAGGCAAGGATAGACCAAAAAAGAGAAGAAAGAAAAAATCGTTCCGGTATCATTTCTACTCGAATCGGGTTGGAGCATTCCTTAAAAAATTTTTAAAAAATAGTAAATAATTAAAAAGAAAAAGTAAAAAAAAAAATCATCATTTTGGCTTCATTTCTAGCCTAACTGGGTCATGACAGATCGTAAAAGAAAAGAAAATCGTTTTGGTATCATTTCTGGCCGAACTGGGTTGGAGCATTCCTAAAAAAATTTTAAGTAATAGGAAAGAAATTAAAAAAAACATCATTTTGACTTATTCCTAGCCGAACTCGGCAAGGACAGACCATAAAAGGAAAAAAAAAATTTATTTCATTTTGGTATCATTTTTGCATGAATCGGGCAGTAGAATTCCTAAAAATATTTTAAAAATAGTTACAAAAAAAAAAAAAATCATTCTGGCTTTATTCCTAGCCGAGCTGGGCAGGGACGGACCGAAAAAGAAAAAAAAAATTGTTCCAGTATCATTTTTGCTCAAACTGAGTTGGAGCATTCCTACAAAAATTTTAAAATATTTAAAAAACTAAAAAAAACATTTTGGCTTCATTCCTAGCTGAACCAGGCAAGGACAGGCCGAAAAAGAAAAAAAAAATTTCGTTCTAGTATCATTTTTTCTCGAATTGGGCTAGCGCATTCCAAATACAAATTTATTTATTTATTTTTAAAACAAACATCATTCTAACTTCAATCCTAGCCAAACCAGGCCGGGGTAGACCAAAAAAGAGAGAGAAAAAAATTCATGTTGGTATCATTTATGCCCGAATTGAGCTAGAGCATTCCCAAAAAAATTAAAAATTTGTAAAAAAGAAAAAAAAAATCATTCTGGCATCATTCCTAGTTGAACTGGGTAGGGGCAGACCCCAAAAAAAAATCGTTCCGGAATCATTTCTGCCCTAACCAGGCTGGAGCATTTCTAAAATTAATTTTAAAAAAATTAAAAGAGCGGAACCAAGCAGGGACAAACTGACAAAAAAAAAATTTCCGTTACAGTATCATTTCTGCCTGAATCGGGCTAGGGCATTCATAAAAAAATTTGAAAGAATAGTAAAAAAAAAAAATCATTTTGGCTTCATTCCTAGCCGAACGGAGCAAGGAAAGATCGAAAGAGAGAAAAAAAATTGTTCCAGTATCATTTCTACCTGTACCGACTATAGCATTCCTAAATTTTTTTTAAAAAAATAGTAAATAAATAAACATCATTTTGGCTTCATTCCTAGCCAAGCCGAGTAGGGACAGACCAAAAAAGAGAAAAAAAAAATTCGTTCCAATATCATTTCTACTTAAACTGGGTTGGAGTATTCCAAAAATAATTTTTTTTTTTAAATAGTAAAAAAAAAAAAAAAATCATTCTGGCTTCGTTCCTACCCTAACTAGGCAAGAACAAAATGTAAAAGGGAAAAAAATTTCATTCTGTTATCAATTCTGCCCGATCTGGGCTGGAGTATTCCTAAAAAAGAGTAAAAAAACTTTTAAAAAAAAAAAAAAAAGTGTCATTCTAGCTTCGTTCCTAGCCAACCCGGGTCGGGATGGACTGATAAAGAATTTATTATTCATCAAACCGACCATAATGAATTGTATTTCTATCTCATTGTTAGTGTCTACTATCTACCACAATACCACTACACGCCCTTTTAACTTGCTTTCACATAATTCATTATTTTAAATATTCACTACATTAATTTAAATAATAATTAATTACACATTAGACCAACCAAAAAAAAAAATGATATGGAAAGGATAATGATAACAAAGTAAAAAAAATCAAATATAAACCAAATACATGAAAGAAAATACTATACGACAACTCATAGAAATAAAAAGCAAACCTAATTTGCTGTAGGTTCCCTTCTTGCAGTAAAGAAAAGCAAACGTAATACTAATAAGTAAGCTTTTAGAAATAATGAAGAAAAAGATTATGAAGAAAAGGCAGGTAAACAGAAACCAAATACAGGAAAGAAAATACTAAACGACAACTCATAAAAATAGAAGCAAACCTAATTTGCTATAGGTTCCCTTCTTGCAGCAAAGAAAAGCAAATGTAATACTAATAAGTAAGCTTTTAGAGATAATTAAAAAAAAAGTGAAGAAAAGGCAGGGAAATGTATCAAATTCAACAGAAACCAATTGCAAAAATCTCATCAATAGACAGGCTGCCATGGTTGTGATGAAAAAGTGTTAGAAGGTTGTTGATTTGTTTGTTTGTTTTAAAAAAAAAAAAAATAGAAAAACCAAAATAGAAAAAAGTAATATACATTGACATACACAAAAATACACAAACTAACAAATTAATAATTTCAATAATATCCAAGGAAACAAACCTTTCTGAAATTTGAGATAGTGAAGTGAGCAAAGAGTTGAGGCAATCAAAAAGTCTGTACAAAAAAACTGAAAAAGGTGTGCAAAACGTGCATGAAATGTATCTAAATAGAGATAGTGTACGCTAATTTTTAGAAAAAAAATATGTCAAACTTTTAAAATTTACTAGAACCATATCTTTTTTTTTTTTAATAGAAACCGTATCCCATTTCATTTTAGCAATTAGAAAAAGAAAAAAAGAAACAAAAGATTATATTTGTAGGAAAAAAAAAAAGTAGTTTTTTTTTTTTTTTTTTCGGTTGGTTAAGTTTTTTATTTTTATTTTTTGATATAACATTGGAATGGGAATAAGGGATAGTTTTTTATTTTTATAGGAAGTGTGGGTAGTTGTTCTTTTTTAGGACGTGGGTTAGGGCCGTAGGGGAACTGTGAACTGGGAATTTTGTTTTTGTTTTTGTTTTTGTTTTTTAAGGAATCATGAGCGTTTTTGGTTTTTTCTTTTAGAACATGGGTTAGTGATGAGCCGGTTTAGTAACTTTTTTTTAACTTTTTTTTTTAGGGGAACTTTTTTTTTAACTTGAGATATAGAGTTTAACCACCAAAAAGAAAAGGCAAAAATACTATTTTGATCCTTATATTTTGTGATAATAATCAATTTGGTCCCTACGTTTTGATAGTAGTCAATTTGGTCTATGTTATTTTTAATTTGTAATTAATTTAGTCTCTACTATTAAATCACTAACGAAAAATGCTTACATGGCAAATGGTTTGCATTGTTGACATGCTTAATATTAAAAAATTAAATAAGATGCTAACTTGTTTAAATTTTATGGCCATATCAGCATTGAGATGGAAAAAAAGCCATGTCATCTTTTGAAAATAACTTTATTTTATTTACCAATTTTTTCTTTTCTTTATTTTTTTCTTTTAGTTTTCTCACAATTTCTTTAAAATTTCATTTTATTTTCTCACATTCTTCACTGTTCTTCTTATTAACTACTTGCACTCATACTCTTCTTTGTACAGAGATGATTTGGTTGAGAAAGCTATCAAATCTCTACTAAAATTTCTCCAGCATACCAACTCAAATTACTCAATGAACCCAACTCCAAATTTCTCTTCTTTATCTTATAAAAGTGTAAGCTTGGTGTCTTATCACTTTAGAGTCCATGAAAAAGCTTGGATTTTTGAGCTAAAAAATTTTAATGCGTTAGTCAGTACTCCAAAAGAGAAAAAACTCATGAGCACAATAAGCTATCTTTCATAGAATCCAAGCTTGTAGATCTTTTCCCAACAAGGCGAACCCCATTAACATAAATTGCTCAACCCCTACTTCACTCTTCTATTGGTTACTCTGTTCCCGCCATTGTAACCAAAAACCCACATCCCCCACTTGCCCAAAAATTTTACAGATTTGGGTTCTAGTACCCCAGTGCATTGTAGATCCTATCCCACTCCTCTCAAAGCACAAAACGTAAGTGGGTCACAAGCTTATGCTGATCTGATAAGTCCACCCAGCAAATCCCATCATTGCCAATGCCACTACGCGATCTGTGAGACTTTCGTGCTCAACTAATATTCCAATCGCCACCCACAGAGGGTCGCAATTTCCAGTCGATTTGTGAGAAGTTGCGATGGTGGTGAGGAATAATGTAACCTATATTAATGCTATTGACTGGTGGTTAAGGTGAGGAGGAGGAGATTGAGAGAGATGAAGGCCTTATCTAGGTTAGGAGAAGAACAGTGAAGAATGTTAGAAAATAAAATGAAATTTTAAAGAAATTGTCAGAAAGCTAAAAGAAAAAGTAATCAAAGGAAAAAAATTGGTAAAAAGGAGAAAATTATTTTTAAAAGATGACATGGCTTTCTTAGCCATCTCAATGCTGATGTGGCCATAAATTTTAAACAAGTCAGCATCCTATTTAATTTTTTAATATTAAGCATGCTAACAATGCAAACCGTTAGCCACGTAGTCATTTTCAGTTAGTGACTTAAAGGTAGAGACCAAATTGATTGCAAGTTGAAAATAAAAGAGGCCAAATTGACTGCTATCAAAACGTAGGGATTAAATTAACTATGACCCAAATTGTAAGGACTAAAATAGTGTTTTCACAAAAAAAGAAAAAGAAAAATATAACAACAGCGTGATATATATTAGAGAGTTAGAACTAAAATTTAGGAACAAATAGTTGGTGATGGGGATCAACTAAGGATAACCCGTCCTTGGATGTCGTCCATGGCTAAACCACGTCCAAAGAAAACAATCTACAGCATTCGTCCTTTAACAATGAGGTGATCCAATCCAGAGTTCCTTCATGGATGACTAGATGTATGGACGAGTATATATATATGTATAGACGATTGAACTATACTTGGATAAATCCTCTGAATAATTCCCCAAGAATTCCACATAATTACACCACAACACATTACTCTTACTACGTGGGAAAGACTCCTCAAACTTCGCTCCATGTACTCCATTTTCTCCATTAATTGCCCATAACATCCGTGATGATAGTGGATCCAAACAAGTAGACCCAAGACTAACTCTCTACAAAAGGAACAAATCTCATTTAGCCAAGGTAAGTTCTAACCATTCACTACTTTCCATCCTTGTGTCCTAGAGAGAAAACTTACATAATCGTCGAAGGGTCCTTGGCCAGGTCACATTGGTCACCTTTGATAGTTCTTTCTTTCTTTTCAAGATTCACAACCATCACCATAGCCCGAAGCATTCCAGCCTACTAATTTTCATGTATCATCGATTGGCGCCATTTGTGGGGAAGAAGTAGTGCTAAGGAAATTCTAAGTGTTAACTCCTTTGCCCTTTCCAAGACAAAAAAGACTGCATGGTTCAGACTAGGTCAATGGCTACCAGTCTAGGACACCAGGAGAGTGGAAACACCTCCAGTCACCCAAATTATGCGCCACCACCCCCAATGATCGTCTAGCAACAGTTACAGTCCATGGCAGCAGCGATGGTAGAATTGACACAACAAAACTAGGTTTTAACTAAAGAAGTAAACAGACAGCGTTATCAGCAACATGGTGGAGAATGAGGTCAGAATTTAGAGAAAGAAGGGACTGATAAGAATGCTAAAGGAGACCAGTCTAAAGGCACCATTACCCGTAGAGTACAACATGTGGAGAGGGAGATGGAGCAGATGAAAAGAGCCGTGGGAGAGATGAAGGATTCCATGAGGAGAGCAAACCATGTGGATGATCTCATCCACAAGACTAATTCCCCCTTTATTGTGTCCATTTCAAGTCATCCCTTGCCTTCCAAGTTCAAGATGCCTACCCTGGATTCATATGATGGGACACGAGACCCTTATGATCATATTGCCACGTTCAAAACAACCATGCATCTCCAAGCTGTTCCAGACAAAATTATGTGTAGAACCTTTCCTACTACCTTGAAAGGCCCAACTAGAGTATGGTTCAATAAGCTGCCACCAAATACCATAACTTCGTTTCAGGAGTTAAGTAAGTTGTTCGTCAACAACTTTGTTGGGGGACAAAGGCAAAAGCATTCCCCGTCTAGCCTGTTGAACATAGAACAAGGATTAAATGAAAGTCTACGTTCTTTTATCAGCCATTTTAATAGAGAAACTCTGTTGGTGGATGAGATGGATGACAAGATTCTCTTGGCAGCCTTCTACAACGGAGTTAGTTCAGACCTATTCATTCATAAGCTGTACAACCAGAAGCCTCAGACGATGGCTGAGTTGATACATTCTGCCCAAAGTTTCATAAATTCAGGGTAAACAATTATTGCCAAGAAGAAGAAAAAAGGTGAACGACTAGAGAATGGCTATATACACCATCCAGAACAAGGTCCTTGTCCAAAGAAAGCCAAGATATGGGAGAAAATGGATTGCGACAGTAAGAAAGTAGGGTCGTCTTCAGGGTGATACTCCAACTATACTCCCTTGAATACTCTGCTTGATCAAGTGTAAATGCGGATCAAAGACGATCCATCCTTGAAGTGGCCCGAGAGGATGAAAGGAGATCCTAGTAAGTGGAACAAAAGCAAGTACTGTCGTTTTCTCCGTGACCATGGACATGATACGGATGAATGTTATGACTTGAAGCAGTAGGTTGAAGCTCTTATTAAGTAGAGAAAGTTAAAGAATTTTCTTGGGTGAGACCACAAGTACAAGAGACGGCCAATGAAAGGTAAAGTAGAAGAACCAGCATGTCCACTGCTTGGAGAAATAAAGATCATTGTAGGAGCTACATCAATAGGTAGCTCGTTCAAAGCCAAGAAGACCTACCTACAGGAAGTCCAGAATGTTCAAATATCTGGACAACCACCAAGGATGATCAGATAAGATGAACCAACCATTACTTTTACAGAGGAAGATGCAAGACGATTGCACCATCCTCATGATGATGCGATTGTCATTACTTTGACGATTACAAATTATACAACTAGAAGGGTGTTAATAGATAATGGGAGTTCAGTAGACATCCTTTACTATCCAGCCTTCCAGTAGATAAGGATTAACAAAGAATTACTTCATCCAGTAAACATGCCATTGATTGGGTTTGGAGGAATGAAGGTTTTACCAGTGGACACCCTTTCTCTGCCAGTCGTGGTGGGCTCTTACCCACGACAAATCAATAATGAAGTGAATTTCCTTGTTGTAGATTGTTCATCTTCATATCATACCATTATTGGACAACCAACTTTGAACTGTTGGAAGGCTGCAACGTCCACTTATCAATTATTTGTGAAGTTCCCAACAAAGTATGGCATTGGAGAAGTACAAGGAGATCAATTAGCAGCTAGAGAATGTTATCAAGAAATAATGGCCATGGATGAGCAGATGCAAACAATGAGCATGGAAGAAAGAACATTGGCGGAGCCAATTAAGATGTTGGAAGATGTACCATTGGACGAGTCCAACCCAGAGAAGTTTACTAGGATTGGAACAAGCATGGAAGAGAAGACAAAGTAGGAACTTGTTGGGTTCCTTAAACAGAGTACAAATGTTTTTGCTTGGAGTCATGAAGACATGCCTGGGATTGACCCCCGTGTGATTACTCATCGTCTAAATGTGTTCCCGTCCTACAAGCTTGTTCATCAGAAGAAGAGGGTATTTGCCCTGGAACAAGATAATGCCATCAAGGAAGAAGTCCATAAGTTAGTCACCGCAGAGTTCATACGCGAAGTTTATTACCCTAATTGGCTAGCTAATGTAGTGATGGTTAAAAAGGCTAATGGCAAATGGAGGATGTGTATGGACTTCACATATTTAAACAAGGTCTGCCCAAAAGATAGCTATCCTCTTCCACGCATTGATCAGTTGGTGGATTCAACGACTGGACACTAGTTGTTAAGTTTCATGGACGGGTTCTTAGGGTACAACCAGATTAAGATGGACGAGGCAGATCAGGAGAAAACATCCTTCATTATAAGCCAAGGTTTGTTTTGTTATAAAGTGATGCCATTTGGCTTGAAGAATGCAGGGACTACCTACCAGCAGCTAGTTAACCATATGTTTCGTCCACAAATTGGATGAAACATTGAAGTATATATGGACGATATGTTAGTTAAGAGCATGAGGGAGATGCTGCATTTGGACAACCTTCAAGAAACCTTTAACACACTTAAGCGATACAAGATGAAGTTAAATTCAAGCAAATGTGCCTTTGGAGTTGCGTCAGGAAAATTCCTTGGTTCATGGTTTCCTAGAGAGGAATTGAAGCAAACGCTGATAAGATCCAAGCAATTCTGAACATGGAGCCCCCAAGGAATGTCAAAGATGTCTAGAGCCTCACTGGACGAGTAGCTACCTTTAACAGGTTTGTTTCAAAAGTGACTGACAAATGTTTACCATTTTTTAGAGTGTTAAGAAAAGCATTTGAATGGATGGATGAGTGCCAACAAGCATTTGAAGGCTTGAAAGCTTATATTACTTCAACTCCGCAGTTAAGCCCTTCATGCAATAAGTGTAGCCCTAATCAGAGAAGAGGGGAAGGTACAGAAACCTGTCTACTATGCCAGCAAAGCTTTAAGGGGAGCAGAAGAATGATATCCACCCATGGAAAGCTTACATTTTCATTGGTGACAGTAGCAAGGAAGCTCAGGCCTTATTTTCAAGCTCATGTAATCAACGTCTTGACAGACCACCCGCTAAAAAAGGCCATGACCAAGCTAGAGGTCACTAGATGACTAATCCAGTAGGCAATAGAACTTAGTAAGTTTGATGTGAGATACAAACCAAGAGAAGTGATAAAAGCTTAGGTCCTAGTAGATTTTATTACTGAATTCACTCCTACTAGTAGTAAAGAAGATGAAGACCAGGGGGCAAAGCAGTGGATCGTCCATGTGGATGGCTCGTCCACATAACATGCAGGAGGAATTGGAATAGTTTTGCACTCACCTGAAGGGGATCATCTAGAATATGCAGTCCATCTACAGTTCTAGACAACCAATAATACAGCTAAATATAAAGCCTTGCTATAAGGCTTGTAGTTAGCTAGGTCACTTGAAGCAAACTTTGTCCTTGTCTAGGGAGATTTGCAGTTAATAATGGGCCAAACAAATGGAATATGTAAAGCTAAGGAGGAACAAATGAAGAAGTTGAGTGTTCAAATAGTGTGTAAAACACCTATGAATGTTTAGATCCCCAATTTACAAATTACTAATACAAGCTTATAATCAAACAATATATGTGCAGAATATGAAAATAAGCTAAAACAAAGTTGGTAAAACAATCTAAACCGAAATTATTCACAACCACAACAGTAATTAAAAGGCAAAGATTAAGGGAAGACAGATGCAAACACAAAGACAACATAGCAATGTGTTATCGAAGAGGAAACCGAAGTCCTCGGAGAAAAACCTCACCACCGCCCTCTAAACGGTCAATAATCCACTAGAGAATAAAGTTGGGATACATGAATAGCAAAAGACCCTCCAAGCCTAATCTACCTAGTGCACCTAACCCCTCTAAACTTCTTGCTCTAATAGGGTTACGCCAAACCTTGTCTTCTCTAGCTGGGATCCCACAATCACCCATTGCATCAACCAAAATGAATTAGTCCCTTCTGAACTGCTTCCCAAGCACCAAAATACTTTCTCACAGACATAGGTATGGTGAGATAAGGATTTGGCTAATGTGCCTTTCAAGGATATATCAATGGAGAGGGTGAGAGTAGAGGAATTTGGAGAATCAAAGGATGAAGATTATGGATGAGTCAATCTTGTTTTACTCTAGGGTTTCTCTCTCAAAATTTTCTTTGGAAGCTCTCTACATTTCATGGGTATAAGGGTATTTATAGTAGGGTGTATAAGGAATGCGAAGAGTCAGTTACAACCAAACAGGGCATTTTAGCGACTCGAGCTTGCGACTGGAACGAGTCACGAGTTTGAGTCGTGAGCTAACTGCCTGGCCACTTGGAGGTTTTGTCCTATAGTGCAACAGCTAGCATGACCCTTCAGCTCCCCTTGCATGCTTCACACGTGTGCCATTTTGGCAACTTGCAAGTCGTGAGATCTAGTCGCGAGGCTCTTCTTGAGTGCACACTCTTGAGTTTTTCTTCACACTTTCTCACACACTACATGAATCCCAGCTAAATACGGGGTTTCTAAATGATGAATTATAAGCAAATTTGGCACTAAATAAAGTCAACAAAGTGATTGAATAAATTCAACCTTACAATCTGCCCATTTGGCTATTCCATGACAAAACCTAAAACAAACTCTAGATATAACATGTGAGTTGGGAACAGTTGAATAAAACTCACTCACACCTAACTCTGAAATCTGTGAAGCTCTTGAACCATACAGACAAGTATTTCCTGAAAACAACAACACAATATGATCATTGTAAACAGAAAACTTGAAATGCATATGGAGTAAGCACAATGCGATCAAGTAAAAAGGAATGAAACAATAAAGCATGGCTTGACCAAAACGAACAATCACTATAAATAGTGACCACAATTATTATTCACACAAGGAATAAACATCCGAACATGCAAGCTAATAAGCTTAATGCAAAGTATCATTTGCATGTCCAACACTCAACCGATACAACAACACAAGGTAATTGCATCAAGGATATAAAATCCAACAAGGGCAAAAGAGTGAAGTAATAAAGAAAATGTATAACATTAACTAAAAGTACTGAGCTACAAAGCTAAGGTACAAAACCAGCATAATATAAAAACACAACATAAACATAGGCCTTTTCTATCTCCTGCTCTTCAACATCAATACTCCCCGTTTGATCAAGCTCTTACTCTCCCTAATATCATCATCTCCCCCTTTTTGTCATGGAATAGCTAGTCCTCATTTTCTTCTAGCTTTCTTTGAATTTGTTCCAATTGAGTTTGGAAAGAAGTGAACTTCATATCACAATGGATGTTGTGATGGTGCAGGAGAGAGGCAAGTCCGGACATCTTAGTACTTATGTCGTGGACAGAGGCCATAATGTTGTCTAACTTCTTATCATATGAGGATGAGCTAAAGCATGAACCACTATGAGAAGCTGGGGTCTCTGTCTTGATTCCCTTTCGACTATGACCAATGCTAACGTTGAGCGTACGAATGTTGATTGGACTTGGCTTTAGGTAGGGAGACTCATCTTCTGATGGATGAATGCCTTTGAGTTTCAATTTTCTTGAAATGAGGCAATAAAAAGGAATGCAGGTCCTTGATTCAGTTCTTGTAACATTTTTGCACAAAATATGAAAGATATGAGCGCAATTATCGATCTCTTCATCAGTAATCAAATCATGAAAGAACAAAGCTCTCCCGGGATTCATGTACCCGGTGTTGGATAGAGTATATAGATTGTGGAACATGATTATTGTAAGCACTCTTAGTTCCGGGGAAAGTGAGGAAACATTGATTGAGTTCCCATTTGGTGAGAACTCCAAGTTCCTTCCAAGAGCATCCCGAAGTAAATCCTCATCCGGATTCAAATCATCATATACCAGTGGATTAGTAAACATCGGCCGATTGATGTGTTGGGTTTTTGCCAGATAAACGGGAGTCACTGAGAAAATCTTTCCTCTAACCCAGCATTTTAGCTCCTCTCCCTCAACAATGGCATTAGTATAGAACTCTTTCACCAAATTCTCGTACGCATCATCAAGGTTGGAGAGAAGGAAGTTTCAATCCTTAGTGGCAGACCATTTAGGGATGTTGGTGTCTAGGAGAGACGGCTAGCCAACAGCCCTTTCAACCAGCAATAAGGCGACTCGAAAGTAGTTCTCATATGTCTGAAAAGCAGTATAAGATTTGAACTTGTCAAGGTCATACACTCTCATCGGTGATCTGGTCCTCTTTAATCTAGGAGAAAGATCATTAACATCAATCACGGGCTCTTTCCCTTTGCTGCTGCCTCCTTTAACAGCTAATCTTTTGAACGAAGACATTGTCAATTTGCATCATGTTACACCAAAGAGCAACAAAAACCACACAAGACAACAAACTCTATTAGCATTGAGTTAGTCCTAAAACAGGAATATTGAAGAAAACCCTAAAATCATGAGATTAAGGTCTCAAACATGTCACCGAATGTGTGTGTTAAAAAAAAAAACGTTGATCAACCAAAAACAGTGTGTAACACCACATAGCCAACATAACCTACACAACAATCTCACCAAAGCATCAAATACCCATATTTAAGCATCATATTCACAGATATCATCAAAAACACCCAATACAAGAAATCTTAGGCAGGAAATGTGAAATACATTGAGAAAGAAACAAAAAACATACCTTTTCTTGAAGATTGGTGAAGAAGTGAGGAAGAATATGGTGAGTTTGTGTGTGAACACGGTGATTTTGAAAGAGGGAAAGACATACAAGAAGATGAATAGTCATGAGATGCGAGGGAAAAAATGAAAAGTTTTTGAAAACTGCCCTGAAAATAGCCCTCATTATGCAAAACACACGATTTTCGCGACTAGATTGAGTCGCGAACAAGTCGCCAAATCAAGTCGCCAAAAACCCACAAGACAAAATTTTGGAAAAATTGTTTAAGTGTTTTTCGCAATTGGAAGATCCACCCACGAGTAAGTCGCGACAGGAGTCGCCAAACTTTCTAAGTAACCCTCGACTGAAACTTCCACTCGCGAATCAGTCGCCAACATAAGTCGCGAGAAATCTAGAAACCCAGATTTTTGGAAAAAATTCTAAGTCTTTTTCGCGACTAGGACTTTGACCCACCAGTGAGTCGCGAAAAGCTTCTGTGTAAGCTCGCGACTGGGGCATGTGACTAGAGTGACCCACGAGGCAAGTCGCCAAAACAGGGTTGCATAGATTTTTGAAATTTTTGACATTTTTCAAAATAAAAACACTTTCCAAAAACAATTAAAACACTCAAAAATCTTTTTGTGTTTGATCAACATATAATTGAGCATGTGAAACATATTTAATCAAGTACAATCACATAAATGAATAAGGCATTCATTGAACATAGATATGTGTGATGTGTGTGGGTACCAAAGATGAAATAGTCCATAGTCTAATGTGAAGCTTCAATGATCAATTCAATCAAGGCATACACAATTAGCACTAGGAAAAGTAACTTATCTCAATTATATAAATATGCATAAATGACCTCTCACAAAACTTGATAACATAATTTTGAAGCTTTTCTTTTGGCTCCATGTACATCATAACATTTGATCATTTTGAATCAATACGTCTCATTTGGAGATCGATGCTTGAAATTTTTGATATTTCAATTTGATGAGCAAGCCTTTGGCTTTTTAGGCATCATACATTTTTCATAAAAGTCGCTTTCCCTTTTTCCTAGTCAAATATTAGTATGTGCGACGGCTTTTACAGCTCATTATCTCTTTTCATTTTGAGATTTACATTTGTTGAACTCTTTAAGCAAAAAAAATAAAAGAGTGGGAAGATATATAGGCACAAGTCTATGCGAGTTTCAAGATCAACAAAACCATTGACTAATCATTCATGACAAGTTTGAAGATCTATTTACAATAGTCACATAGATTTCAAGATTTTTCCCACAATGATATTAGTGCATAAAGAACAAGATACGCTCGTAAATGTACAAAGCCATTAGTACAAAGGTACAAGGCAAAACATGCTAGTGACAATACACAATAATGCTAATCAAACTTTTTGGATTTTCTACTTTTTATGTGTTTTTGGATTTTTGACACAAAAAATAAATTAAAGATTGATTAAAAAAAATGTAAAAACATTGAAAGCAAACAAACAGAACATGCTATACAGATAGCCAACAAAGTAGTGTGTGCCCTACAAGATATAAAACACATTAAGACAAAAAAGAAAAAAAAATGGAGCACACAACACACATGAGATTCAAGGAATTGTACCAACATCGATGGTCTTATGGAGTGACTCAAACCGTGGACCATCGAGAGGCTTGGTGAAGATGTCCACCTTTTGATTGTCTGTATAAATGAATTCAAGACATACAACTTTATCTTCCACCAAATCCCAAACGAAATGGCAACGTATCTCTATGTGTTTTGACTTTGAATGCTGAATCAGATTCTTAAAGACATTTATAGCATTGGCGTTATCACATAAAACACACATTGTATCTTGAGAAATTTCGTAGTCATGAAGTAGCTTTTTCATATAAAGGAGTTGTGTGCAACAACTTCCAGTAGCTATTTACTCTGCTTCAGCCGTAGAGAGAGACACAGAATTTTGTTTCTTGCTCATCCAAGAGACAAGATTGTTTCCAAGATAGAAGTAGCCACCTGAAGTACTCTTTTGATCATCCACACTTCCAACCCAATCTGCATCTGAATAACCTGCAAGGAAAGCATTAGAGTCCTTTGAGTACCACAAGCCATAATCCGAAGTTCCATTGACATATCGTATGATTCGCTTCACCGCAGTCAGGTGAGATTCCTTCGGAGCAGCTTGATATCTAGCACAAACACCCACGCTAAAAGCAATATCTAGTCTACTGGCCGTAAGATAGAGTAAACTCCCAATGATACTCCTATACAAGGTTAGACTCACTTCTACCCCAGAAGAATCAACATTAAGCTTTGTAGATGAACTCATGGGAGTAGAGGCATGCTTTTTGGAATCTAATCTAAACTTCTTCACAATATTTCTTGCATATTTCTCTTGTTAAATGAATATGCCTTCCTTCTTTTGTTTGACTTGAAGACTCAAGAAAAATGCAAGCTCCCCTACCATACTCATCTCAAATTCTTTCTTCATCTCCTTGGAGAACTCTATAGCTCGAGCATCAATGGTAGCTCCAAATACTATGTCATGAACATATACTTGAGCCATGAGAAGATAATCCCCATCATTCTTGACAAATAAAGTCTGGTCAGCATACCCTCTTTTGAACCCTTTATCTAGGAGGTAATGGGTAAGCTGATCATACCAAGCTCTAGGAGCTTGTTTCAAGCAATAAAGAGCTTTCTTCAATCTCAACACATGGTCTGGGAAGTGAGGATCTTCGAAGCCTTTGGGTTGTTCAACAAATACTTCTTCATTCAGGTAGCCATTTAGAAATGCATATTTCACATCCATTTGGTAAAGTTTGAAGTTCATAGTGCATGCAATTGACATAAGAATGCGGATAGACACAAGTCTTGCCACGGGAGTGAAGGATTTATTAAAATCTACTCCTTCTACTTGAGTGTATCCTTGAGCCACTAGCCAAGATTTATTCCAGATAATCTCTCCATCTTCATCGGTCTTGTTTTTGAAGATCCATTTGGCGCCAATGACATGAGCATTTTCAGGCCTAGGAACAAGTTCCCATACATCATTTCTCACAAATTGATTCAGCTCTTCATGCATTGACTCAACCTAATTTTCATCTTGAAGAGCTTATTCTACCTTTTTTAGCTCAAATTGGGCAAGGTAGCAATGGTATGTTACATGATTGGCCAGAAGTATATTTCCCTTTCTAAGTCGAAGACCTTCATCTAAAGGCCCAATGATGTTACTGTCCGGATGGTTTTTAATCACTCTTGATGATGGCTTCTTTGATGTGGAGACTTCATCATTCCAGAAGATGGGAGGATGAACTTCCAAAGGAGTGAGAGGACTTGATGTTCTAGACATTGATCTTGTTTCCATTCTTGAGTTCACGGGAGTTGATTCCTTTTCTAGTGTGGGTCCTTCAACATCAATATCAAGAGCTTCGACCTCAGTTGTGGGCTCTTTGATGCTTGGCCCTTCTCCATCATCAACCATCTCTACCTTTGTTATAGCATCATCAATTTCTACATTGATGGATTCCATTACCATCTTTGTTCTCTTGTTGAAAACTCTAAATGCTCGGCTAGTAGTAGAATACCCAAGGAAGATGCCTTCATCACTTTTTGCATCAAATTTTCCAAAGTTCTCCCGATCATTTAGAATGTAACATGAATGTTCAAAATGTGTGTAAAATACCCTTGAACATTTAGACCCCCAATTTACAAATGACCAATTCAAGCTTATTATTAAACAATATACGTGCGGAAAATGAGAATAAGCTAAAACAGAATTGAAAAGACAATCTAAACCAAATAAAACCACAACCATAGCAGAAATTAAATGGCAAAGATTAAGGGAAGAGAGATGCAAACACAAAGACAACACAACGATGTATTATTGAAGAGGAAACTGAAGTCCTTGGCGTAAAACCTCTCCGCCGCCCTCCAAGCGGTCAATAATCCACTAGAGAATGAAGTTAGGATACATGAACAGCAGAAAACTCTCCAAGCCTAATCTACCAAGTGTATCTAAGCCCTCCAAGCTTCTTGTTCCAATGAGGTTGTGCCGAACCTTTGTCTTCTCTAGCTTACCGGATTCTGCTATAGCCCATAGCATCAACCAATATCAATTGGTCCATTCCGAACTGCTTCCCAAGCACCAAAAAGCCTTCTCACAGATATGGGTATAGTGAGAAAAGGATTTGGCTAATATACCTCTCAAAGATGTAACAATGGAAAGGGTGAGAGTAGAGGAAAGGGGTATTTATACTGGTGTGTGTTTGGAATGCGAAAAGTCAGTTTTTCCCAAACAGAGTGGTCTGGTGACTTGGCCTTGCGACTGGACTGAGTCACGAGTTCAAGTCGCAAGCTAACGGCCTGGCCAGCCTGGGACTTTTGTCCTATAATGCAACAGCTAGCGTGACTCTTCAGCTCCCCTGCATGTTTCATGTGTGTGCCAACTTTTGCAACTTGCAAGCCGCGAGCCAGTCGCGAGGCCATGTTTTAGTGCACACTTTTGACCTTTTCTTCACTCTCTCACACACTATCCTTACATGATTCCCACCTAAATACAGGGTTTCTAAATGCTGAATTACAAGCAAATTGGCATGGAATAAAGTCAACAAAATGGTTGATAAAATTCAACCTTACAATCTCCCCCTTTGGCTATTCTGTGACAAAACCCTAAAACAAACTCTACACTTAACATGTGAGTTGGGAACAGTTAAACATAACTCACTCACACCTAACTCTAGAATCTGTGAAGCTCTTGAACCATAAGTACAAGTATCTCTTGAAACACAACAACACAACATGATTATTGTATGCAGAAAACTTGTATTGCATATGGAGTAAGCATAATGCGATCAAGCAATATATATTAAAGCAATAAAGCATGGCTTGACCAAAAACAAAAAATCACTACAACTAGTGACCACAATGCTCATTCACACAAGGAATGAACATCCAGACATGCAAGCTAATAAGCTCAATGCAAAGTATCATTTGCATGTCCAACACTCAACCGGTACAAAAACTCAAAGTAATTGCATCAAGGATATAAAATCCAACAAGGGGACATGAGTGATGTACTTAAAGAAAATGCATAACATTTAACAACAAGTACTAGGCTACAAAGCATGGGTACAATTCAGAAAAACTGAAAATCATCTAATATATATACCACAGTACCAACAACTTTAAACAGTAGCATAATGTAAATATCAAGAGTTATAAAAACTATAAACATATAAACAAAAGAAACCAAAAGTATATGTGTATGAATCAGTATTTCCCTTTTGTGTGTATGAATCAGTATTTCCCTTTTGAGCTTACACAACTCCCCTTTTCAATATGCATACTTCCCATTCTTGTGTTGCTCTCCCCCTTGCAGTATGCTATCAACCAATCTATACAAGGAGTTTGTGCTCTCCCCCTTTTTGGCACGAATAGCTAAAGACTATCTTCTAGTTTTTGTTGAAAGGCATCCAACTGTGTCTCAATGGCTGTTAGGGCATTTGAAATTGGTTGTTGGTGGAGTAGAGAGCCCATTCAAATCCGGAAATACGCTGGTACAAATCCTCAAACAAAGCGCTTAACCTGTCAGTTTGAGTGCTAGTCGTTTGTAACACAGGAGTGTGAGAAGATGCAGATTCAAGATGCACATGCATAGTCTGAGTGGCTGAGCCAAGACCGGAAGAGGTAGCATGAGGGAAAGTTTCACTCTTAGGTGCTTTAGAAAAGTGACTCTTACTTGCTTGAAGAGATATCATGGATATTGGTCAATGACGTGGTAGTATTTTTCCATCTGTTGGTGGATGTGCACCTTCAAGGACCATGATCTTCATGATAAGACTACAGAAAGGAAGGCATGTTCTCGCTGCTGTTCTCCCTATTAACTGGAAGATGTGAGCAGAGATGTCAATTTGAACTCCGGTGATGAGATCACATAGAAATTGCACTCTTCCAAGATTGATGAAGGCAGTGTTCGAGAATGGATAAAGATTGGATAACATGATCAATTTAAGAGTCGTCAGATCAGGTGCAAAAGTTGTTGTTCCAATGGAGGTGCCTTTGGATGAAACCTCATGATCTGGCCCAAGAATTTGAAGAATATCTTGTACTTTAGGAAGTCTATCACCATATGGAGTGAGATCCACATTTGCTGGTCTATTGATTTGAAGAACCTTCGCAATGTAGTTTGGATTGATGCTAAACTCCTTTCCTCTTACCCAACATTGCAACTCAACTACAATGTGTCTAGCATTTGAATAGAACTCCTTAACCAATTCCTCAATCAGGTTCTCGAAGTTCCTGAAAAGGTGTGCCCAATCTTCTATTTCAAAGATCCTAGGAATAAATGTTGTTCCCAAGGTATCAAATTTCACAACCCTTTCCACTACAGTAGGAGCATCTCTAAAAATGTTTGAGAAGGTCTGTGAATCGAGCGGAGTCCTGCATTTTTCACTGTTTGAGGCTTGAGATGAACGTTGAGTCCATTTTGCGATAGAGGATGATGGAACATCAAATACAGGCTCTTTTCCTCAAGAGGAATGACGAGACATCTACAAAATAACATACACATAGCAAAGAACCAAGAGCAAATCCACAAGACACAAACATAAACTTGATTAGATTCAAGTTAGTCCATGAAATAAACACACATTGTCATTGAGAAAGATATATCACTTAAACAAGTTAAATGTGCCAAGGATGCAGAGAATCATCATGTATTGAATTATAATCAACAATGGTGCAGGTGGTGTGCAAATGTGATAAGTGTGCAGGCACAAATAAGCACCATGTAGTCTATGAAAACCACAAAAACACATGTAACTGTCTTTGAGACACATTACAAAGAGCATGATATGCATAGCACAGTACATTCATGAAATACAACTGACAAATGAGAAATATGCACAAAAACATGTATATCAAGCATCATAAAAACAATGTCAACAATAACCAATGAACAAACTCAATCAAAACTACCCAACCCATATTCGAAACTACATATGTCCAAAACTCAACAAGAACACAAAAATCAAGAAATCCAAGGAAATAGTTATGAAATACTTTGAAAATAATGAAGAACCCATACATTTTCTTGAAGATTGAAGTTGAGAAGATGATGAAAACGGTGGATTTGAGAGTGAAACACGCTGAGTTTGTGAGAGAGTTGAACAAACAAGACAATGAACAGTAAAAAATGTTCGAGGGAAAATTGAAAAGTTTTAAAAATTGTCTTTAAAGGGCAAAACACGTGTTTTTTTGCGACTGAACCAAGTCACGAACAAGTCGGCAGGGCAAGTCACCAAACACCTTAGAAATTTTTTTTTTGAAAAATTGACTAAGTGTTTTTCACGACTGGAAGGTCTACCCGCGAGGAAGTCGTGAAGGAAGCCACAAAAACTTCTGAGTAACCTCGCAACTAGAGCTTCCACTCGCGAACAAGTCGCCAAACAGAGTCACGAGAAATCTAAAAATCCAGATTTTTGAAAAATTTTCTAAGTCTTTTTCACGACTGGGACATGTACCCACTAGTGAGTCGTCCAAACCTACTGAGTGAGCTCGCGACTGGGGGTATACGACTTAATTGACCTGCAACCAAGTCGCTAGAATAGGGCAACACAGTTTTTGAAATTTTTGATATTTTTGCAAAAACAAAAGACTTTCCAAAAATAATTAAAACACTCAAAAATCTTTTTGTGTTTGATCAACAAAAATTGAGTATGCGAAACACATTTAATCAAGTACAATCACATAAATGAATAAGGCATTCTTTGAGCATAAACATGTGTGATGTGTGTGGGTACCAAAAATTAGATAGTCCTTAGTCCAATGTGAAGTTTCAATGATCAATTCAACCAAGGCATACACAATTAGTACTAGGAAAAGTGACCTATCTCAATTATAGAAATGTGCTTATATGACCTCCCACAAAACTTGATAACATCATTATGAAGCTTTTCATTTGGCTCCATGTACATCATATCATTTGATCTATTTAAATCGTTACATCTCATTTTGAGATCGATGCTTGAAATTTTTGATATTTCAATTTGATGAGTAAGCCTTTGGCTTTTTGGGCATCATACATTTTCACAAAAGTCACTTTCCCTTTTTCCTAGTCAAATACTAGTATGTGCGAAGGTTTTTGCAGCTCATTATCTCTTTTCATTTTGAGATTTACATTTGTTGAGCTCTTTAATAAAAGAAAATAAAAGAGTGGGAAGATATATAGGCACAAGTCTATGCATGTCTCAAGACCAACAAAACCATTAACTAATCATTCATGACAAGTTTGAAGATCTATTTACAACAATCACATAGATGTCAAGATTTCTCCCCCAATGATATGAGTGCACTGAGAACAAGCTACGCTCGTAAATGCACAAAGCCATTAGCACAAAGGTACAAGGCAAAACATGCTTGTGACAACACACAATTATGTCGATCAAACTTTTTGGATTTTCTACTTTTATGTGTTTTTGGATTTTTGACACAAAAGCAAGAAAAGATTGACCAAGAAAAATGTAAAAACATTTAAAACAATTGCAAACAAACAAACACAAAAAATTTCAGCACAAGCTAGAACAAAAACAAAAAGCACACAGCCAATCAAAGTCACAAAGCATAGGAAGTATTAATGCATGGACATGTTGTAATGCTTATGTATGAGTACCCCTCTTCACCCACACGACATATGCGTTTGGGGTGATAGCATCAATCATCTTCATCACATCCATCATTCCGGAATCACCATCTTGACCTCTTGATTGCTCAACAGCCCAATTCCTTTTGTCATTTCTTGGTCCTCTTGTCCTCTGATCACTTGCATTCTTCAATGCTCTAAGCTTATGACAATTTGGTCTGGTGTGTCCTTGAAGTCCACAATGATGGCAGAAATGTTGAGTTCTTGGACCTCTTTGTAACTTTGGGAGTGATTTCCCTTGAGCCTTAGGCTTGACCACTGATTGGTTATGAGGCTTATTCAAAAACCGTTGGTTAGTCACATTCCACTTCTTTTTCGGTTTTACTTTCTCAATAACTGAAGTTTCTACCACTGGCTCCTTAGCTTTCACGAACTTCATATCTTTGGACACTTTGACACTTGAACTACTCTCTCCAGTGTATCCCAATCCATTTTTGTTGGAGAAAGGTTTTTGATGAGCAAGTACTTCATCAAGCTTCTTGGAGGGAACTCGCTCTACCTTAGCATTGGCTTGAACCACCTCTAGCTCAAGAAATTTTATCTTTGAGTAGGCTTTGGTTAGCTCTCCATTCAGTGTCTCCATTTCACATTTGGTCTCCTTGTATCGCACTAGAAGACTTCTATAATCTTCCTCTGCCTTCTTCATCTTTTTAATGGCTGCGTTAGCCACTTTGGTATATTCACCGGTCTTCTCAAGGATGGAATTGTAGGTCTCTTGCAGTCCCACTTCTTCTTCATCTTCCTCATATTTAGATTCCTCAACTAACCCAATTGACTCCAATTCAGTGTGCGTACCAAGCTCTTCCACTAGAGCACTCAAATCATCCGAAGATTCCACATGAGCAATGGTCATGAATGCAGAGAAGTTTCCCTCTCCATCACAGCTTTCATTTGAATCTGAATTAGAGGAGTCGGAATCACTAAGAGTAGTGGCATACACCTTGCCCTTCGATTTCAAATAATTGAGACACTCTTTCTTGAAATGTCTGTGTCTGTTGCATTCAAAGCAAGTGATTCCTTGAGAGGATTGAAAGTCCTTCCCATCTTTCCTCTTGAAATCCTTTTTCTCCTTTCCGATACTTGGAATTTTCCTTTCTCAGCAAATTTTTCGTTCTTCTTGAACTTCAAGAACTTTCAGAAATTCTTCACAAGATATGCCACATCTTTATCGACAACATCCTCATCCGATGAGTTATGAGCTTCTACCCTCTCATTAATTGTCTTAAGAGCAAGGGATTTGCTCTTCCTTTGTGATGGCAATGACAGCTCATATGTTTGAAGTGAGCCAATTAGTTCTTGAACTTTGATATCATCAAGGTCCTTGCTCTCTTCAATTGCTGTAACCTTTGCATGGAAGCTCTCTAGCAATGATCGAAGGATTTTCCTCACTATCTTTGACTCCTCCGTCTTCTCACCCAAGTTGAACTTGCCAACAACCACCTCATTCAGCTTGCTATATAATGAGTCGAACGACTCGTCTTCACTCATTTTTAGCTCTTAAAACCAAGTGGTTAGCATCTGCAACTTAGTATCCTTCACCTTCTTCATGCCTTCATAGGTGGTCTCCAATATCTCCCATGCCTCCTTGGTAACTGTTATGTGAGAAATCCTGTAAAACTCATCTGGAGAAACACCACAGAAAATTGCATTCAAAGCTTTACTATTAGCATTAGCTGCTGCAAGGGCTGCCTTATCCCAAGTGGATTTAGCGGCCTCTGGCCTAGTCCACCCTACTTCTACAGCATCCTAAACAATATCATCAATTGAACATAAGAATGCCCTCATCCGGACTTTTCAAAAGGCATAGTTGCTACCATCAAAATATGGTGGAACATTTAAAGATTGAGACTGGTCCATCTCAAATGGGGTAAGGATTGCATTAAGGTAATTAAACCACAACAAATGCACCCGCTCTAATACCAATTGAATGTTCAAAATGTGTGTAAAACACTCTTGAATGTTTAGACCTCCAATTTACAAATTACCAATTCAAGCTTATTATCAAACAATATATGTGTGGAAAATGAGAATAAGCTAAAACAGAATTGATAAGACAATCTAAACCAAATAAAACCACAACCACAGCAGAAATTAAATGGCAAAGATTAAGGGAAGAAAGATGCAAACACAAAGACAACACAGCGATGTGTTATCGAAGAAGAAACCAAAGTCCTCGACGTAAAACCTCTCTGCCGCCCTCCAAGCGAACAATAATCTACTAGAGAATGAAGTTGGGATACATGAATAGCAGAAGACCCTCCAAGCCTAATCTACCCAGTGTACCTAAGCCCTCCAAGCTTCTTGCTCCAACGAGGTTGCGTCGAACCTTCCTAACTGCTAGTTTACCGGATTCCACTATAGCCCATAGCATCAACTAATATCAATTGGTCCTTTCCTAACTGCTTCCCAAGCACCAAAAAGCCTCCTCACAGATATGGGTATGGTGAGAAAAGGATTTGGCTAATATACCTCTTAAGGATGTAAGAATGGAGAGGGTGAGAGTAGAGGAATTTGGAGAATCAAAGGATGAAGATTGTGGATGAGTCAATCTTGTTTTTCTCTGGGGTTTTTCTCTCAAAATTCTCTCTGGAAGCTCTCTACATTTAGTGGGTATAAAGGGTATTTATACTGGTGTGCGTTTGGAATTTGAAAAGTCAGTTTTTCCCAAATAGAGTGGTTTGGCAACTTAGCCTCGCGACTGGACTGAGTCGCGAGTTCAAGTCACGAGCTAACGGCCTAGCCAACCTGGGACTTTTGTCCTATAGTGCAACAGCTGGCGTGACTCTTCAGCTCCCCTACATGCTTCACGTGTGTGCAAGATTTAGCGACTTGCAAGCTGCGAGCCAGTCGCGAGATCCAGTCGCGAAGCCCTATTTCAGTGCACACTTTTAAGCTTTTCTTCACACTCTTTCACACACTACCCTTACATGATTCTCACCTAAATACAGGGTTTCTAAATGTTGAATTACAAGCAAATTGGTACGGAATAAAGCCAACAAAATGGTTGATAAAATTCAACCTTACAATACACTTGCTTCCAAACACTCGGAAGTACTTCACTTTCGGCTTCTTTCCATTCCAAATTTCATAAGCGGTCTTCTTTGTTCCCACTCGGAAGAATATCCTATTACCAATGTGACATGAGGTGTTCACTGCTTCTCCCCAAAACTTTTGAGGAATTTTCTTATTGAGTAGCATAACTGTTGCCATTTCTTAAATCACCTGATTTTTCCTCTCAACCACCCTATTTTGTTAAGGAGTTTTGGGAGCTGAAAATTCCTTTTTGATCCCCCTCTTCTCACAAAACGACTCAAATCTTGCATTCTCAAACTCCTTGCCATGATCACTCCTTATCTTGACAATCAGATCCCCTTTCTCATTTTGTAGTCTCTTGCATAAAATTTCCAATTTCTCACTTACTTCTGATTTTTCTCTAAGAAATTCCGCCCAATTGTATCTTGAGAAATCATCAACAATGACCATAATGTACCCCTTTCCTCCTAGACTTTCAGTTCTTGTAGGCCCCATCAAATCAACATGAAGAAGCTCTAAACAACATGAGGTAGCAATCACATTCACCTTGTGATGACTTGCCTTTGTTTGTTTTCCCATTTGGCATGCACCAAAAATTTTCTTCTCTACCTTTCCAAACTTTGGAAATCCCTCAACAGCTTAAAGTTTAGATACTTTAGCTACTTGTTTGAAATTTACATGCCCAAATTTGTGATGCCAAAGTTCCAACATGTCAACATGAACACTTCTACAGGAAATTGGTGTCGTAGGAACTACTCCGTAGCAATTGTCGGTAGTCCTATTTCCCTCCAAGACTTGTATCCCTTCTTCATCAATGATTATGCACCCCTTCTTTGAGAATTGAACAAGGAAGTCTACATCACATACTTGAGTGATGCTTAAGAGATTTGCCTTCAGTTCTTTGATGTATAAGACATCCTTCAATAGAGGTAATCTTGGTATCTCAACAGTCCCTTTGCCGAGAACTTGAGCATGACTTCCATTACCAAATGCCACATAGTCACCAACCTTCTCTTTGAGTGACTTAAACAGTGATTTATCTCCTGTCATATGAGGAGAACAGTCGTTATCAAGATACCATAAATATGAATTAAATACCTCTAAAGAAATGTGCATAAATAAGCAAGCACGGGACAAGCACTCTTGACCTTCAAACATAAACTTATCATCATTTTCCATGCTCTTGTTAGATTGAATTTTCCTTTTTAGATTATTAACCTTATCACACAATATTCTATTTCTTCTTTTATTCTTCTTAATCAAAGAATTAGACTCACATAGACTATTGTGTAAGATGTGATTCTCATTTTCAAAATATTTCAGCATGTGAACAAACATTCAAGCATGTTTCTTTGTTTTTAATAACTCTAGGAGTTCATTGTTAGGACACTCTTCAAATATACTCATAGAGTCATTATCACAAACATTTAAACCATAGTTCAGCATAGCCTTTTCCATAGCTTCATACATAGCAAAAGGGTCTAGGATCGTACTAAGGTAATTAACCATAGCAAGTGCACCCGCTCTGATACCAATTGAGTGTTCAAATAGTGTGTAAAACACCTATGAACGTTTAGACCCCCAATTTACATATTACCAACACAAGCTTATAATCAAACAATATATGTGCGGAATATGAAAATAAGCTAAAACAGAGTTGGTAAAAAAATCTAAACCGAAATTAATCACAACCGCAACAGTAATTAAAAGGCAAAGATTAAGGGAAGAGAGATGCAAACACAAAGACAACACAGCAATGTGTTATTGAAGAGGAAACCGAAGTCCTCGGCGAAAAACCTTTCCGCCACCCTCCAAGCGGTCAATAATCCACTAGAGAATAAAGTTGGGATACATGAATAGCAGAAGACCCTCCGAGCCTAATCTACCCAGTGCACCTAAGCCCTCCAAGCTTCTTGCTCTAACAGGGTTACGCCGAACCTTGTCTTCTCTAGCTTATGGATCCTATAATCGGCCATTGCATCAACCAAAATGAGTTGGTCCTTTCTGAACTGCTTCCCAAGCACCAAAATGCTTTCTCACAGATATGGGTATGGTGAGATAAGGATTTGGCTAATGTACCTCTAAAGGATATATCAATGGAGAGGGTGAGAGTAGAGGAATTTGGAGAATCAAAGGATGAAGATTGTGGATGAGCTAATCTTGTTTTTCTCTAGGGTTTCTCTCTTAAAATTCTCTCTAGAAGCTCTTTACATTTCGTAGGTATAAGGGTATTTATAGTAGGGTGTATAAGGAATGCGAAGAGTCAGTTACAACCAAACAGGGCATTCTGGCGACTCGAGCTCGCGACTAGAATGAGTCATGAGTTTGAGTCGCAAGTTAACTGCCTGACCAGCTGGAGGTTTTGTCCTGTAGTGCAATAGCTGGCGTGACCCTTCAGCTCCCATTGCATGCTTCACACGTGTGTCATTCTAGCGACTTGCCAGTCGCGAGCCAGTTGCAAGATCTAGTCATGAGGCTCTTCTTGAGTGCACACTCTTAAGGTTTTCTTCACACTCTTACACACACTACCTTTACATGAATCCCACCTAAATATAGGGTTTCTAAATGTTGAATTACAAGTAAATTTGGTACGGAATAAAGCCAACAAAGTGATTGAATAAATTTAACCTTACAGAAGTACTTAGGCAAAGTCAAGCAATGCATTAAAGACTTCACGACAACTCAATTTTAACAGATACCAAGGGAGGATAATATGGAAGCTGATGTCCTAGCCAAGACGACATTTGCAGATAAAATTATGAGTGATCAAATCAAAATCCAGTACATCCCAAGTATTGACGTTCCAGAAGTACATCAAATAGATGGAGTACACAACTGAACCACTCCAATCATCTCTTATCTTAAAGATGGACTCCTCCCAAGGGATAAGGAAAAGTAAGGAAGTTAAGGGTAAGGGCAACGAGGTTTGTCCTTATGGACGAGGTGCTATACAAGAGGGATTTTTCTCAACCCTACCTAAAGTGCTTGAATCCAGACGAGTCTCTTTATGTCCTACGAGATGTCCATGAAAGGTCTTGTGGAAACCATTCAGGGGCCAGATCCCTCATCTACAAGATGGTCTGTGCAGGGAATTACTAGCCATCTATGCAAGAAGATGCTAAAGCTTATGTTAAAACATGTGATAAGTGTCAACGGTACAACAACATACCTAGGCAACCATCAGGGTATCTTACTCTAATGGTGGCCCTTTGGCCCTTTGCCCAATGGGGACTTGACATTCTTGGTCCCTTTCCCATGGGGACAAAATAGATGAAGTTTTTAATAGTAGGAATTGATTACTTTACAAAATGGGTGGAAGTGGAACTTGTGGCAAGAATCATTAAGTGAAATGTTAGGAATTGTGTCTGGAAGAATATAATATGTCGTTTCGAAATTCTTAGGGTACTCATCTCGGATAACAGATGCCAATTTTATAATGTGCCCTTTAGAGACTTTTGCGAGCAATTAAGGATCAGAAATCATTATTCCTCGCCCTCCTACCCACAAGCCAATGGACAAGTTGAAGTTGCAAACTATTCCTTACTAAAAATCATCAAGACCCCACTTGAGGGGGCAAAAGGGATATAGTCAGATAAACTACCCGCGTCCTTTGGGCATACGGGATGACAATAAGGACTCCGACTAGAGAGACTCCTTTTAAGTTGGCATATGAAAATGACGCAGTCATACCTACGGAGGTCAGTTTAACTAGTTACAGGGTGGCTCACTACTGCAACGAAGAGAATGAAAAGCAGCTTCGTCTAAGCCTTGACCTTATAGACGAGGTAAGGATGGATGTAGAACAAAGGGTGGCTTGTTACAAAAATTTGATGACCAAGCATCATGATACACTGTTGAAGCCAAGACAGTTCAACACTGGAGATCTCGTCTTAAAGAAAGTGTCATTGGCTACAAAGGATCCCACTCATGGAAAGTTAGGGCCTAACTGGGAAGGACCATACAAAGCCATTAATTCCAAAAGACGAGGTTTGTACTACTTGGAAGCCTTAGATGGACGAAAGTTGGAGCATTCATGGAATGTGGAGCAGTTAAGGAAGTACTACCTGTAAAGAAGACTTGTTGAGAAGGTCAGCATGGACAAGTGTAAATTTTGTCAGTGATTTCTAGAAGTTTATCTACTATCTTTTAGCACTTATGTTTTTCAATAGTATTTTATGTTTTCTAGCATTTGAATTCCCTAAAAAGCACTAACTATTGGCATGTGCTATGGACGATGTTATGAACAAAGTCCTTGTATATAAAGTAATTTGAATTCCCTAAAAAGGACTAAGTACTAGCATAGACAATGTCTTTGAAATGCCATGTACTAAGTTCTCTGATATTTGTGGACGATGTTATGTACAGTTATTGTATATTAAGTTGCTTGAATTCTCTAATTTAAGTGTTGTGAAATTAACGTCCATGACTTTTGTAAGATGTTTAAAATCTCTAGACGCAGAGATATACCATCATGAGCCATCCTTAATTGAGAAAAAGGAAAATTGCCATAAAACCTAAGGCAATAATGATAAGTGCAAAGGGAAGGAACAAACCTCCCAATATACTCGCCCAAAAAAATTAAGGATGAAGAAAAGCATGCATGTGACACTTTTTATGGGCAATAAGTCCAACTTGCCAAATAATCCAAGCTATGGATAAAAAGAATAACCAAAGAAAGTTCCAAGATTAAGTCTAAGGACGAGGATAATATACATTCCAAAATGGAGCCCTAAACATGGACGAGAAAACTCTTGGAACTAAATTTGGCAATAACAATATGGATAAAAGTGCATTCATAAATTAAAAGGGCAGACAATTGTCGTCCAAAACCCATAATAAAGTTAAGCCTAAAAAGGCAATTGTATCAAGACTCATCTTAAAACATGGACGAGCCAAATGTACTTGAATAAAATTAAAGTGGTCCAAAACAATAGACCCTTTCTTAAAAAAAAAAAAAAAAAAAAAAAAAAAACAAACAAACAAACAAACAAACAAACGAAGAAGAACAACAAGGAATAGAAAACCATTTTAAGGGGATAAACCACTAGGGGCATCGCCACTAGACTTGAGATCGTCATTAGCAAGCTTAGTAGAAGCGTCGTCTTCAACATTAATATCCTCAGAACTTGTCTGAAGAAGAAAGCTCTCAACAGCAACACAGAGCTTAATAGGACTGAAGTCTAACTCAGGGAAAAGCTTAAGTGCGTCTATACGAAAATCTTCAAATCATGTTGCATAGTTCTTGTCCAAGAGGTCAATGTACTCACTGGATGCCTTGAACTCTTTGATACCTGCTTCTTTGGCCTCCCCAAGAAGGTACAGGGCTCGTCGCTTCTCTTCTGCAGATGATTAAGATGACTGTCATTCTCAACATTGTCTGCTTTAAGCTCTTCAATGAGGTTCTTTAACTCCTTCACTTCTTCCTCGAGTTTAATCCTCACTCCAGCCTGACGACTGGACTCCGCTTGCATTTCATGAATCTTTGCCTCCAATCTAACCCTTTCATGGTCCAACTCATAAGCTTGTCTAGATGCTGCCATAAACTTTGACATAGCCTATATAAAAAGAATTAGATGTGAGATAAGTAGACGAACATATCAATTCTTAAATGATTCAAGACGAGAAGAATACCTTGAAAAGATCATGAACAGTGGAATGCTCAAATTCCTTCACAAACATGTAATAACACACAGCAACATCCTCTTCAGTCACAGCTTGTTGGTACCTTTCCTAGGCAAGATCTTCGTTCTCAAGAAGATTCATGGGAGCACTTTTGGAAGTTTTGGATGGGTTTACTTCAGGATTGGATGGCTCCGTCTAGGATTTGCGCTAAAGGCAGTTTGGCAGGTGCAGGAGGGACGACCAAACTGGGTTTGACGACCCCAGAATTAGACGACTTATGCTTCACCTTTTTATGACCTCGATGGCTTGGAAGACTCCCCATGTCAATCGTCTTGGGCAGGGTCTTCCTTTTATCCCCTATCGCTAGACGAGGTTGGGAATAAGTCCCTTCTTGCATGGTTTCCTCGTTTATTAATCCCTTCCCCTTATTTTCTTTCATGGTTGCCATTCTTGTAAAAAAGAAGAAAAACTGTTAGGGTTTGGATGAAACAAGTAATAAAAATGCAAAGGAGAAAACTTACATCTTCAGTAGGTTCAAGACCAAGTCCGCAACTTGCAAAACAACGAAGTGTCACTAGGAAGTGAAACATCTTGTCTATGTAAGAACGAGCTTATTGGATGCAGTCTAAATGAAATTTAGACAAGATAGGTCATCTTACAACAATATAAAAAAAAAAAAAGGATTAGACAAGTACAACAATAAAAATGAAATAAGTAGTGAAAAAGGGACATACCTTCTAGATGAAGATTCCCCATCTCGCCAATATAGGGAGGAAATGGATTCCTGCCTACCTCAACAGGGTTTCCTACCCAAAACCCAGAGACGAAGAAGAACTCTGTCTTCCACTTCCTATCAGATGTGGAGAGGGACTTCACCAATCTATATTTTGAACCCCTAGCTAAGAATTGGTAAAAACTTAGGGATTGACTAATTTTAGAGGGCTTGTAACAGTATAGAAACTTGTCCACAGTGAGAGGACTTTTTCCATCAAACACTTCCCTCCACAAAACTTGCATAGAGACGATAAGCCTTAATGCATTAGGACTAATTTGGTTAATTCCTAAACCTAATCTAGAGAGTATTTTTCTGGAAAAAGCATTAAAAGGCAATCGAAGTCCTCCTAGAAGGTAAGCTTCATAGATATCTACCCTAAAACGAGGGTGACTACACCATTCACCACGGATGGCCAATCGAGGATTAAGGTCGTCTGGGGTCTGGTACCAATTCCTAAGGGAAGTAAGTTTTCTCTCATTAGTTTTAGAAGGAATACCTACTGCATAACTACACAAAGTCTCTTCTTTACTTGAAAAAGGAGACAAGAGGGCATTGGTGGATGTGCCAGCAAGTGACCCAGAAGCCATCTTTATCCTCATTTCCTCTTGCAAAACGTCTAAAGGGATTCTAGAAACACCGGACGTGTATTGCTCATCTGTGGTGTTTCCCCAACTACTACTGTTACTACTGCTATCAGTACTACTACCACTAGGACTATTATCATGTTACTCATCTATCTCCCTATCATCGCTATTGCTAGACGAAGACACTGCGATTTCAGACATTTTGAAAACTGAAGAAAAGCCTAAAAGACAAGAAAATGAGGATACTTGTCTCTAAACGAGGATGACTAAAGACAGAAATTCCTAGTCGAGGCACTGGATGACAAAGATCAAAGGAGAAAATATGAGAAATATAAGAGGGTAGGAGAGGAATTCCACTATTTATAGGAGACAAGCCCAGTCACTGAAATGACGCAATCAACCAAATGGAGCCTCGTGACACTTTCCTTGAAGAACAAAACGACATTAAAAACGAACCTCAAGATTGCGCCACGTGTCAACATTTTAAAAAAAAATTCTCAAATCACCACAATAACAGACAACACAAGGATGAGGGGGCAGCTGATGGGGATCAATTAAGGATAACCTGTCCTTGGTTGTCGTCCATGGACAGGCCACGTCCAAAGAAAAAAATCTACAACATTTGTCCTTTAACAATAAGGTGATCCAATCCAGAGTTCCTTCAAGGACGACTAGATGTATGGACGAGTATATATATATATGTATAGACGACTAAACTATACTTGGATAAATCCTATGAAGAATTCCCCAAGAATTCCACATAATTACACCATGACACATTGCTCTTACTACGTGGAAGAGACTCCTTTGACTTCGTTCCATGTACTCCATTTTCTCCGTTAACTGCCCATATCATCCATGACGATAGTGGATCCAAACAAGTAGACCCACAACTAACACTCTATAAAAGGAACAAATCTCATTCAGCCAAGGTAGGTTTTAACCATTCACTACTTTCCATCATTGTGTTCTAGAGAGAAAACTGACTTAACTGTCCGAAGGTCCTTGGCCGGGTCACACTAGTCACCTTTAATAATTCTTTCTTTCTTTTTAGGATTCACAACCATCACCATAGCCCAAAGCATTCTAGCCTTTTGATTTTCGTGTATCATCAATTGGTAATTTGCTTAACTGTAAGATATATCAAAGAGTTGGTCCTAAAATTTAGGACCAAATAGTTTGTAAATTGCTTTTTTAAATTTAGCTAAAATTTTAGGAGTTTTTAAATTAGTAATTTTACATGTCTGACCCTACTATTTAAGCTTTACAAACTGGTAAATTTGAGGATATTTTGAGCATCAAAATTGAGGATTCCAAACAGGGAAAGCCTCTTAAATAGTAGTATAGACCAGCCTCATCACACGCGCTTCGCATGTGCGATGATGCTTTTTTTTTTTTTAATAGTTTAATGTAATTTTTCAATTTGAATTTATCTACTATTAGTGAAGTTACACAGGAAGAGATTTTTAAGAAACTAAAATTTAGGATTTAAAATTGAGCAAATTGTTGGGTATAGTGTGTGCTAGTTTTTTTAGGGAAAAAAAGGATTTTTTTCCCCCAAAATAACATCATTTTGTTTAACAATTTTGTTAGTTAGCAACGTTTCTGAATTATTTAGTAATCTAACATCTCGAGTCTTTTATACTCGATTTCACAGTAGCAAATCGAGTCTTAGAGAGTCGAATTGCATGTGCTGCAAAGGAACTCAGACTCGAGTTCCCTAAAGCACAGCATGAGTAAATACACAAAGAGAGACAGAGTTGCGATGCACCTAATCAATGCCGTGATTGTGGCTCAGATGCTGATTAGAACCAATGGCGTGGTGGTTCATCCACACCGGGATTTCTTGCTTCCTTGTCCTCTTTGTTGGAGTGTATTTATTTGATTTTTGGGTTTGGGCTTCCGATTCGATCGGTTTTTGTTTTGGGTTTTGTTCTTGGGTTTTTTTGGGGTTTGGAAATTTGAGAAAGAAGAGTGGGAGAAGAAGAGGATGAGAGGAAGATGGGAAAGAATGAGTTTTGTTTGTTTTGACGAAGAATAAGAAGGAGAAGAAGGACATTCTGGGTTTGGGACCTAGACTTTAATGGAATACCATTCCGACCAAAAACAAAAGGAAAACGGGGAAAAAAAAGAATGAAGTAAGAAGGAAAGCAAAATGTTAGTTTGTTAAATAGTTTAGAAACGTTGATAACTAACAAAATTGTTAGCAAAATGGTGTTATTTTGAAAAAAATAAATCCAAAAAAAAGTATTAAACATGCATGAGATATATTTAAATAAAGAGTGTGCTAATTTTTAGGAAAAAGTTTTTTTGGTAGTTTTTTTTTTAAAATTTTATTGAACTACCATTTTAACTCTATTTTTTATTTTTTTATCAGCTATTTTTTATTTTTTAAGAATAAAAATTATCTAATTGGATTAGGGATACTTTTGACATTTTGAAAGCTATAACTAATTTTCTGAACAATCTTAATACACAGTAAAGAAATAACTTGCCAATACATTCTTTTTTAAAAAAAAAAAACTCGCCAATAAATTCTCATAATACACAAAATTTAGCTAATAAATTGAATTTTAGGTCACAAACCCTCGCAACTTCAATAAAGGTGATAATAATGAAATGTGGCCCTCTCCTTCCATGGTTGATTCCGCCTTCCCACCCTGACCACCGACTTGGGTTTAAGAAGTGGGTCTGTTCATAAGCGACAATGGGGTCGAAAAGGCTTCTTGCTTTCAACCATTCCAACAACAACGATGATAGAGAAAAGAAGCCTAAACGTAAAGATGTAATGGCTTCTTCTTTTATCAAACTTTAAAATTCAAACCTTTACAACTACAACTAATAGTGTTTGTGTTTGTACTCACTCTTGTTTATTTTTGTAGATTCTTGAGAAGAAGAAGGCAATCGATGATCTTATCAAATCAGCTTCTGCTGATAAACACCCACTTGATTCTTTCCCATCCTTTCGTCATTTCCACAAGAATGGTAAGTCATCTTCTATCCCATGATTTTGCACCTACATATGTACCCATTTTGTTTGTGGGTCACTGGCATTGGTTTGCTTTGTCTATTTTCTCATTTGATTTGTGATAATGTAGCATCCCAATGAGGAAAAAAAAGGGGAATTGAAAAAGATTATATTTTTCGATTGATATGAAAAGGGATTTGAACCATTGGCGTCTGCTTCAAAGACACGTGTTGGTTTTTTGTGTTGGCGGGATTCAAACCCAGATCCCTTCTTCAACAACACAAGGCTTTATCAGTTTAGTTAATTGTAACCCAGATAAAAAAGAAAAAGAAAAAAAGGATTTAATTAATCATTTCGTTTTATTTATTTCTCTTTATGTTTAAGGTTAGATTGAAGTCTTTTAGCACCTTTGTGATGTTTATGTTTTGTTTTCTCTCTTGCATCTTCAAAGTACTTAAGTTTTGTACGAAAATGATAAGCTCATGGCCTTTTAAAGTTTAGTTTGGACTATGATAGAATTTGATTGTTCGAGTACCATTTTTTTTTGGGGGTGAAAATTGCAACCATATTGTTTGGTTTCCAAGTTAAGGCTTGCAGTTTTTCACTTTAAAGTTGAATATTTCTTGTAATGCCCAAGTTTATTTGATTTCTAGGCCTATCTGTATACTTGGAGTCAGGGTGTGGGGATAAACTCTCCTCTCCTACTAAGCAATACATCATGGGTCTTCTTAAGGTAATAGAAGGCTTACTATCTCATATCTCTGTAGTTCTCCAAAATGACTTCTCTCCTTTTTTCACATATCATTCTGTCTCTGCATGAATGTAATTTACTAAACTTCAGAAATCTGCAGGCCAATATGGAGGGGCCATATGGATCTGAGTGGCCAACAGAAGAGAAGGTGAAGCGAAAGGAAATGGTTATGCCAGAAGCACGTTACATATTTGTGAATGAGGCTCCAAATGCAAGTTCTGATGAGATCTTAACAATGTCAGAAAGGAAAGAAACTCTTACTGTATGTTTCGAAAATAGGGGATCCATGGTTGGATTTGTACAATATCGCTTTACTCTAGAGGAAGAGATACCTGTTCTTTATGTGTATGAATTACAGCTTGAGCCTCATGTCCAAGCGAAGGGACTAGGGAAATTTCTAATGCAACTTATTGAGCTTATTGCTCGCAAGGTGCTGAGTCATGTTTTTTCTTCACATAGAGATGTAATAAACACACAAAGCACACACATATTAACAGCGTTATCTGCTTTTTATTGCCTTGTATATTGTCATTAATCTAGAATTTTGCAGAACCGCATGGGTGCTGTGGTACTAACTGTCCAAAAAGCAAATTTATTAGCTATGGATTTCTATTTAAATAAGCTCAGGTAAATTTTTTTATTTTATTATAGAACCATCTAATTATTTTTATTAAGCAAATCCCCAATGACATATTAAACGTATAAGTGGGGAAAAAAATCCTTTAGCTGTCAACTCTTCCTTTCTTAGGCTCAATAATTAGTTCTTAGGGACAGTGGGAAGATAATTATTGACCTGTGACAGGCCAATCACTTCTCCCTTTTACATTAAAGAATTTTAACATCACTTCTTTTTGATTCCCTCTTTCACAAACAAAAAGCGGAAACTTGATGGTTTTTCTTTTGAGAAATGCTATGTCCACAACATTTTCACAATAAATCTTATTTTGCAGTTTGTTACTTGCTGTTACTAATGGGCAAGAAAGTAACTTCAGTGGTGAATTCAAATTAAAAACCAGTAACAACCTGCCAACTAGGATTTGTTGTGAAAGTGTTGTGAAAATGTTATGGATGTAGAACTTCTCTTTTCATTTTAAAGCTTACTTGCTCATTTAAGTTCTAGTGAACTGTACCCTAAGAAAGGAAAATTACCAAGAGTTAATTCTGTCTAAGAAATGCACTACTATCCTTGCAATTATGAATTATTAAGGAACTACCATAAAGAATGTCTTTGATATTCAAATTAATCAAATATTTTAGTATTCAAAGTAATAAAAAATGATCATTGTAATTCATGCACACATGCATTTATCACTGTAAAGTGTAAACATGATCAATATTTATATAATATGATCATTGTTATTTCTTCACTTACATGCATCATGGATTATAAATGAATAGGAAAAAATTATAGCCATATATTACATTCTATAACAAAAAGGTACAGCACACTTTCTCGTGTATTCATTACTATTAACGTGGGAAAGTGACGAGCATTTAACTTTTTTTTTTTCCTTCACTAAATTTCTTCATTAACCAAAACCAAAAAAATAAAAATAAATATAAATGGATAGTAAGAGATATTTAGTAGACCCATTTTTCCATGTCAATAACTTTTCATCACACATGTCACTGTCAAGGAGAATGCCTGTACATAGTTGAGGCCCAGAGGTGGAGTAACATTTGATATTAAAGGACAGTTTGATCAATAAGAACCTCTGTTGTAATCTTGATAACCAATTTATTTTGTAGCACATTTGGAAATCATTTACTCAGCTTTCAGATTTTAGCTTATGATCACATTGTTGGGCTATATCCACAAATCTGTAATTGGTCCTTTCCACGCTTGCTTAAGAATTTGTTGAAAAAATTGGTAAAGTTTTTAGTTTATATAGCATTTTATCTAATGGTTGACTATTAATTTCATGCAGATATATAATATCAACTATTTCACCATCAAGAGTTGATCCATTGGTAATGATTTATTATTACATTACACATGTTACCTTTCTTTTCTTTTCTTTTTTCATTTGTTATTTTTGTAAGATATACTTTTTCTGTTTTTCTCTCTTTCTTTAATATATAAGTAACTGTTTTGAGATAGTTTTACCTTTTTGTGCAGATAGGAGATGAGAAGTCTTATGAAATTCTTTGCAAAGCATTTGATTGTGAAGCTGAAGCTATCTTCGAGGTGACATTTTATCCTTAGTACATGAAGTATTTGTAAATTAGTTGCAACCTTATAACTAAGGTTTTCACGTAGATATAGAAATTTAAAATGTGAAATAATATGCATGTGTGATATCATGCAGGTATCTTGACATAAATATTGGAGCTTGAAATTTGATATATTAGTACATTCACATTAAAAGAAGTAACTAATTGTTTGATCTAAGGTTTCATAGATGATTTGCATTATTGGTGTGCAGTTAAACATCAATGCTAAAAAATTGAAGAAATTGGTACTTATTTCTTGGACATTTTTCCTCCATATAAGAACCTGAATAAGTTCTTCTTAGTAAATTTTTAGAAAAAAATTTACTATAATCATTAAAGCATGTTGAGGAAGAGAGAAAAGATGAGAGGAGGGGGCGGGGGGTTGTTGATGGCAATATCAGTGGCATTGGGGTTATTGGGATGGCATGCATATAACTTGTTCTGAAATCACATATTTCGGACTGTACTGCCTGGTATGACTGAAATATGTTGTACTGAATCACCATACAGGTATGGTAACCCTTTGGAATGTACTATAAATACCACGTTGTTTTGAATCTTTTAGCTTGTTTTCCTGTTTCGACCTATTTCAGATTGGTATAGGATAAAACAGGGCTTTTAAAAAAATTTCAAGGTGTAAGACAGTCAGTAATCATGGCTACCTAATGGTCCTTGCTTGATTATTTGGTACCTCTGGTCCAACACTTCAGTCCACTAAACCACTCTCCAGCAACCTCCCCCGTCCTCCACACTTCTCTTTCTTGGTTAACCCTTCTCAAAGACTCAAACATCTAAAAGCTCATTTCATTTTTCATGGCTTCGATCGGGGATTTTTTTTTTTCTAGCAACTCTGTTCTTCATGGATTTGTTATGGCATCTTCATGGTCAGTTTTTTATGTGTTTGTGTTCGATCTTGGATCATAGGCAGTGGCGGAGATAGGAAATTTTTCCAAGGGGGGCCAACCTAAATGTAATAGGGCTCTTAAAAAAAATTACTCAAAATTGATTTTGAATTTATCAAGAATTACAGTCTAAGGAAGCAATATCTATTTATTTAAGTTTAAATCTTTGAACCTTTCTAAGGGTTCAACATCTAAAATTTCATTATTTGGGACAAAAGATTGAGCAATAGCTCTTAGATCTTAAACTTATTTTTTCTCTTAAAATATGTATATATTGTGGATATTTTCCCATGCATTGCATTACTTTGTAATCTATAGAATTAGGGCTTTGTTAGCATTTGAGGAGTCCACAGGAAATGAATGTGCCTAAATGTAGATAATTTGTTTTGGGTTTTTTGTGGTTGTTCTGTACTAGTTCAAAAATTTGAGGGCCAATTATAAAGTTTAAATGTCTAAATTGAAGATTTTGAGATGTCAAATTATTATATTGGAGGGGGGGCCGATAAGGAAATTGCTGTTCAATATATACAAATTACACTATTATAAATGGGGAAGTTTGAAAAGTCACCACCACCACCACCACCCCCCCCCCCCCCCCCCGCCCCCCGCGTGGGGCTCCGCCAATGATCATAGGTGTATTTGAATTCTTTACAAGTTCCTTGGGTTTATTGGATTATAAACTGTTGTCATGTCATGATTTGCTTTAATTATTAATTTTGTTTGTTCAATTCTAGTTCAATAGATGGCATTATAGAAATTGTTTAGGCTGATGCTTAGTTTAATGGATCTCATTAAATAAACATAGTTGTCCAAGTCTCTAATGAACTTTACTTGTTTATAATGATTATTTTGCATTTCACCCCTTCACTACAACATTTAAAAGCTACTTGTGCACAAATAAGAGTTGTTAAAGACCCAATTACTTTCATGGTTCAGCCTATGGGCAATGAGGGTGATATAGGGCAAATTGTGGACTTTGTCTATGTGAGGAAAAGAAGGCTTAGGGTGAAAAAGTTATTTGGGTTTTGCAGGTATGAGAAAAGATTTGAGTTTGGGTTGCAGAAAGATAAGAAGGAACAGAAGATCTACCCTCAATATGTGAACAGTGCATGTAAACAATATTGTGAATATTGAAAAAATATCAAAGAGAAATGAAAGAGATAAGAGAAAACAAGAGAAAGAGAAAAAGAAGGCCAACCTGTCTCAATACTCACACACTCAATAATTTTATTAATAAACTCTTCTCTTATTTGAATACAGTAACATTGCTTACTATTTTTTTAAAGTAAGAATAATTTCATTAGAAGGAGACTACTTCATTCACAAAAGGCACAAAGTAGACTAAAGAAATTAAAAAAAGACAAAGGAATTATGTACAAAAGGACCAAGACTCTAAAAACAAGGGAATTTGATCTCTCTTCGTAAAACATCTAGCTCGAGACCAATCACAATAAGACACTTACGTGGTCTCCAAATTTTAACTTTCCTAATAGAACTCGAACTCTTACTTTGATTAATAAGGGAAAAGGGGGAGGGGGATGTAATGGAATGAAAAGAATTTTTTTAAGTATACTTTTCTATCCCCTTGATTGGGAGTTTAAATAGTAAGGATTGGAACGGGCAAGAGGGATCATGAGTTCCTTCATTTTCTCTTAAAAACCCATATTTTGATTCCACCAAAAATCATGTGTAATTAAAGGGAAAAGAATATTGTTAAATGAAAAATGATTCTGAGTTCCCACTTAATTCACAACCTATTTGTCTGTTATAACCTAGATTTTGATGGCCATATCATATCTTCTTCTAACCTGAATTCTTGATTAGATTTGATTGTTTATTTTAGCATTTTACTTTTTTCAGGTCATTGTTTCTTCTTTCTTGTGTAATTCTTGTGCTTGGCATCCTAGGAGACAATTTTGTAACGTTATTGCTATCGAGTCACTAGTTCTTCTTGAATAAAGCTGAGTGTTGACACAGTTCCAGTAGGAGTGTTGCCCTTTCTGGATGAATATATTGACTCCTAAATAAGTGTGAGTGACCCACTTCCTCTTAAAAGTTCCTGATGAGTTGCATAACTCAAGGACTTTCCGGTGAAATTATTTTAGTCCCCATTTAGGTTGATTTGAAACTTGAAAGCTTAAAATAACAGTCAAAGGACTTTAATTAGCATATTTTAGTATGGCCATATATGCTGCATCCAAACACAGGGGCCTTCTCAATCAGGACCAAAGATTTTCTACTATCTCAATGGCACCTGAATGCTCTTCATGAAGGGTGGTCAAACTCTTTTATGACCTAGGTGTTGGATAAATTATTTGAAATTAGTTTAGAGATAGAATAAGGCTTCCTAGATAGATTGGTATTGTTATTTATTTGTTTTCAAATTAATTCCTATGTTTTAGGATAGGATTAGTTCCTATATTTTAGGATTTGTTGATGAGGTTATCTCATCCTTGGCTATTTATGTACGTTGAATGCATTAATGAGAATTAAGCAGAAACTGAACCAAAACTTTGTTATCCCTCTCAAGTTCAGGAGGCTAGTCATCTCGAATCAACTAAGTTATCTTTTAAATTTTCCAGTTCATAACATTTGGTATTAGAGCCAATAGATCCATCCAATTTCTTGAAAAAAATGAAAAAAATTCAATAGTATTTTCATCCCACACTATCACACTATCACACTATCCTCCCATCTACAACCCAAGGCAAAACCATACTTCCAGGTAGCGGCTGCAACACCCAACTTAAAAAAAAAAAAAAAAAAAAAAAAACCACATCTACCTATCAATAGTGTCAATCCCAGAAAACAAAGAATGGAGAACATGTCGGAGATTGTCAACCAAATGTTAGATAATACCAAGGACATGTCCAAAAGCATAGCAAGGATGGAAGCAAAGATGCAAGATTGGTGGGATCAAATGATAGAGGTCATAGATAAACAATCCAATGTACTTTTGGAAATCAAAGAATAATCAAAAGTTCAAGGATCCCATGAAATTTCAGAGAATCGAAAGAGTAATATGTTGGAGGATGTACCTGCTATACAAATCGCCTTCAAAGATCAAAGGATTAATGCAGTGGAAAAGATAGATCAAAGGGATCTTGTGATTTTGAATAAGCCTAGTCTAATTTCACACGTTGAATTTGTCATTCCCGATGAGTTCAAGGATGTGAAAATCAAAGCTATTCCATTCACAAAAATGATTGAAGAATTGGTGTAGGTATCCATGGTCCAAATTCTTATCTTTCAACTCTTTAGAATTCGAGGTCGAGTTCTCTCTAGTTGGAAAGAAGGATATGGTGTGAGCAGGTATCAATTTCCATGTTTTAGAATCTTGAGGACAAGATTCATCTTGAAGGGAAAAAGAATGTTATGACCAAGGTGTTGGATAAATTATTTGAATTTAGTTTAGAGATAGAATAAAGCTTCCTAGATATATTAGTATTGTTATTTATTTGTATTCAAATTAATTCTTATGTTTTAGAATAGGATTAGTTCCTATGTTTTAGGATTTGTTGATGAGGTTATCTCATCCTTTGCTATTTATGTATGTTGAATGCATTAATGAGAATTAGTAGAAATTAAACCAAAAACTCTATTATCCCTCTCAAGTTCAGGAGGCTAGTCACCTCGAATCGACTAAGTTATCTTTTTAATTTTCGAGTTCATAACAAACTCAAACTTGTCTATGATGGTCACAGCAGCCTTGATTTATTTTCCACAATGGCTAATATCTTAAACTATGTTCCAAACTTCCAAGAGCCTTGAGACCTGATCTTTATTTCCTCAGTTCATTCTTCTACATTTTTTTTTTTTTCTTATAGCAATATTATGGAGAATACTCTAGTTGATGCATTGTTACATCAACTGAACATAGGTGCGATAATTAATGGAACATTTACCTCTATTGCATCATATCAATTGAACGTAGGTGCGATACTTAATGAAATATTTACCTCTAGGGCATATGATAAGACTTTTATCCTTAGGACATATGATAGTGTAAAGTGAAAAGGTTGGTTGGAAATTTTGACACGAATGTTTACAGGGATAAGGTGAACAATCTAATAAAGACTTCCAAAAAGAAAATGCTGTATTTAACTTTTCTTAATGTATAATTTAATTGAATTATATTTAGGATGAACTTATTAGGGATAAGGTGAACAATCTGCAGCTAAGAAATGGATGACAAGATCAATTTATAACTACTTTAAGATGAACTTATTAGGGATAAGGTGAACAATCTGCAGCTAAGAAATGGATTACAACATCAATTTTTAACTACTTTAAGATGAACTTATTTGGGATAAAGATAGAGCAAGAAGTGACCATTCTGAAATTGCAAAGCAAAAATGTGCAAGATATGCTACTTCAAGCACTATTGATGAAATCGATTTGATACACCATCAAATTGAAGTTACTTTGGAAAACATGGAACTTGATGAACTAGTGCAATTATACCTAAAATTAATATTAAAGGTTCTCGAGCACCTGCACAAGCACAAGCGACAATATATTCTAAAGACCAAAAAAAAGGTGCCAGAAGATGAAGGGAAGGATGCAATGACTTAAGCATTTAATAACATATCTGTAACTCTTGTGAGGTAACATGAGTTACAAATATATTCCTCATTCCCCCCTTTTTGGCATTGTGCTTGGGCTTGAAGATAATTTTATTTTGTGAAGTTAATCTTATTCTATTCTTACTGATAAGCAAAGTTAAACTTGATTATGAAACCGACTCTTATCCCTGTTGAGGTTTATATCTTGTGATTTTTAGGGTAGAAATTGCCCTAATGTTAGAATTCATCATAATCGTATTGATTAGATTTCATCATAAACTATTTCTTATAATTTTTTTTAAAGATCTTTCAAATATAGAATGATTATATTAATTTCTTTATGAAATGCACATGTATTATCTCAAAAAAAAAAAAAAACCTCAATCCATATTGGCGTTCTTGGGTGGATTTAGTATGGCTTTAATTAAGGACTTAGGCAACCCAATAACAATAAATAACTTAAAACAAATAAAGTAATATAAGTCAATAAATATAATATATATCAAGCATATACTTTGGTTTCAATCTCCTCATCACCGGTTGTAATTATCAAATTATTTTTAAAAAAAAAATTGCACTACAATTTTACATGATTATAGCTGACGTCAAAATCAAATATTACTCATATTTTGCTATATTTTCACAGAAAAACTCGATGACTACAATTTCTAAGTTGGAAGACTAAAAAATCAAAAGGATTTATTATTAACTATTTTAAATTGGTTGATTTGAACAACAAAGGAATTGGGGGGGGGGGGGGGGGGGGGGGGGTTGGTGTTGGTGTTGGTTGGTGTTGGAGGGTTGGGGGTGACTTGATAGTTGTCACATTTGGTGGTGAAATTATATTGACTTTTTCAGAAACCTTCACTGGTGATCTTCTGTAGAAATCGGATGGAAATAGATGGGAAGATGTTGAAAAACAAAGACAAGCAGCTGATTACTACTTTACATGGATAACACGTGAGAGAGGGCAAGGACCCAAAAATAAGAAAAAAGTTCTACTAGTAACTTATAAAATCATTTAACTTAAGTATATGGTTATGATTAATGATTTAAAATTAATGGTGAACTATTGGATTTTGTGACTCGTCCCCAGCTACGTGTCCTTTTGACCCTTCGCCCGCCCGCCACCAGTGGAAGCAAGCTAGCCTCCTATGTTGGTTGCCCCTTACCCCTTTTCATAAGAAAAATGTAAGAATTCAAGCCCAGAAAGAAAAGGCCTCTTACGTTTAGATAATGCCTTCTATTATATAATTAGAAAGCAACCTTTCGCACAACTCAAGCTTATGTTCTAAGCAAATGTGGGCTTGGGCTCGAAAGCAACAAGCAAGGGATTGAGCTTTAGAAAGCCGTTGTGCGTTAGTGCTTTAGAAAGATTTAGCTAGCGCGCCTCTATTAGTCAAGCTTTTATTTGAAGCTAGCTGAAAAACGAATGCGCGTTACTAGCGCGGCTCACTTCGCTTTTGTTGCGAAGTGGGTGCTTGCCCTTTGTTGGGTTGGGGGAAGAAGGCATTTCCATTGTGAAGGAAGGATTCAATCCAGCCATAGGTTCCCCTACAGCTACCTTGTTACGACTTCACCCCAGTCGAATACCCCACCGTGTTATGTGCCAATAAGACCACCAAAAACCTTTGTGGCACTAGTGGTACACAGAAGTCATGGGTGATCATTGGTTTGATGCTTCGAGTGAAACCAATTTCTAGGGTGTGACGGGCGGTGTGTACAGGGCTTGGGTACATATTCATTACGACATGCTGATCTGCAATTACTAGCGATTCCAACTTCATGTTCCCGAGTTGTAGAGAACAATCCGAATGGAGGCAATCTTTCCAGATTTGCTCTGCCTTATAGCCTTACTTCCCATTGTAATTGCCATTGTAGTACGTGTGTGGCCCAACCTATAAGGGCTATGCGGACTTGACGTCATCCCTACCTTCCTCCAATATATCACTGGTAGTCCTTCGTGAGTGTGGCACACACCTTTTTATTTGTTTCGAAGCCATTTTGGCGGGGCATACTAAACCCGCTATGTACCACACCACTGGGTTGCTTGCCTAAATGCCGAGTCTTTCTCCACCGCCAACTCGACGTCGTCATCACCTGCAAGATAAGGCCAAAAACTTGACTTTACTAAACAAGTGAGAAAAGCCTTTTCTGTGTTATTAGTAAAGCGCGCTAGCTGCAATCTTTCTAAAGCCACACTAGAAAGTGTTTTGAAAGGCGCTGGCTCCCTTCTTACTGACAACACAGCTACGTGCTGGCACTCAATTAGTAGCGCTGGCACGTCACTCGGCTCCTTGGCTCACTTTGGTTGCAAAGCCTTTCCCCTTAGGTGCATGTCTCAGCAACACAAAACGCGGGTTTCGCTTGTTATAAGACTTGACCAAACATCTCATGACACGAGCTGACGACAGCCATGCAACACCTGTACGAAAGTAAGTACCATCTCATTAAGGATAGGTCTTGTTGTTCATATGTCAAGGGGTGGTAAGGTTTTGCGCATTGTATCAAATTAAACCACATGCTCCATCGCTTATGTAGGCCTCCGTCAATTCCTTTGAGTTTCGGTCTTGTGACCGTACTCCCCAGGCGAAGTGTTTCACGCGTTAGTTGGGTCCCTAATCCGCGTAGACCAAGGGCGAACACTCATCGTTTACGGCGTGGACTACCAGGGTATCTAATTTCGTTCGCTCCTCTATGCTTTCTCACTCCAGCGTCGATAGGGATCCAGAGAGCTGCATTCGCTTTTGGCGTTCCTTCGTAGATCTCCAAATTTCACCCCTACACACGAAATTCCACTCTTTTCTGTCTCACTCAAGTGAATTGGTTTCAAGAGCATTCCACCAGTTTTTGGCGACTTTCACTTTCAGCCCGATTCATCATGTACGTTGCCTTTTACGCCCAGTCATTTCGAAGAACACTTGCCCCCCTCCCCGATCTTATCGCGGCTGCTGGCACGAAGTTCGTCGGGGCTTCTTCCTCTAGTCTTGTCATGATCGCGCACTCGACGAAAGAGCTTTACAAGCGGCATTGCCATTCTTCACTCACGCGATATTGCTGAATCGGGGTTTCGTCCATTGTCCAAGATTCCCTACTGCTGCACCCCGTGGGAGTCCTAGCCATGTCTCAGTCCTAGTGTGGCTAATCATCTGAAAAGACCAGCTAAGCATCATTGGCTCGGTCAGCCTTTACCTGACCAACTACCTAATACTACACGAGCTCATCAAACAACGCTTTTTAGCTTTCTTCAGGATTTGGCCTGAACTATTCGGTAGATAACCATGCGTTATGCACACGTTTGCCACTTTGTTCTCAACTGTTCTCACCTCTTGGGTGAGACAAGCTACCTTTAGGTAGGAGCCTATTTTCCTTCTGCCCAGCTCCTCGAAAACGACATTCGACTTGCATGTGTTAAGCATATTGCTAGCGTTCCTTCTGAGCCAGGATCAAACTCTTCTTTTGAGTATGATTTGGCCCTACAATGGTAGAACCTGGTGAATCGGGTGTACTACTTCCCAACCTTCTATGGACCTTGCATCTTTTATGATTTTATTTTTTATTTTTATAATAGATAGAAAGAAGGAACGAGGATTGCCAAAAGACGTTTGACAAAGTGTGAAAGAAATATCTACTAAATCCTCCCATCCTGGTACTGCAAACGCCTAGTAGACCTATATTGATTTATCTATCAGTAATGGAAGCATCCATGAGTTGTGTCCTTGGTCAGCACGATGAAACAGGTAGGAAGGAAAGAGCCATATACTATCTCAGCAAGAAGTTCACTGATTATGAGACAAGGTATACAATTCTAGAAAAGAATTGTTGTGCTCTTACATGGGCCTCGCAACGCCTATGCCACTACATGTTGAACTATACAACCATGTTGATTGCAAGGATGGGCCCGCTGAAGTATCTCTTTGAAAAGCCGACCCTTTCAGGCCATATAGCAAGGTGGCAGATGTTACTCTCAGAGTTCGATATTGTGTACATCACCCAGAAGCCCTAAATGAGTAAGGTAAGGGGTAGGCAATAGCAGGCCACCTGCGGGTCATCCCGTGCTTGACTATAAGCTTTATTTAATTAGTAAGGGGGTGAATTTCTTGGGCGAAGCTATTCTATTTGCGGTAGGCGAAGAAGGAGACGAAACTCCTCATGATTGGAAAATCTTCTTTGATGGTGTAGTAAATCAGAGCGGAAATGGAGTTGGAGCGGCCCCTTTATGCTATCTTAAAGCTCTCCAAAAGGAGCCCATATTCCCATAGCTGTCTAGTTGAGGTTCTTTTGCACAAACAATATAGCAGAATATTCTGCGTGTATCACAGTCGCTTCTTTGAAGCACCTTCGACTCGAGAATAAAGAAGGTTGATGTATATGGAGATTCATCACTTATCATCTTTCAAACAACTGGTGATTGGAAAAACTAAAGATCAGAAGCGCATTCCCTACCATCAGTATCTAGAATATAGCAGCCTAAAGTTCAGACGGATTACCTTTAATTATTTGTCAAGGACGAAGAATAAGTTTGCTGACGTATTGGCCATACTAGCTTCCATGATCAGTAGAAGGCATTGATATCTGGGCCAATAGAGTCAACGAATAGTATTGAAATCAGTGTGAAGAAGAATCATTCGAGGACTAATCAAGCACAGCTAAATAGTAGTCATGATCACAAAGAAAGGAAAAAATATTGTCAATGCTTCCAACGTTTGTAGGAACTAAGTAGGAACTTGGGCCGGAACTAGGGGACTCTGTGAGACCCCATTTCCTGTCTACCTCTCTGAATCCTTAGTTTTTGAAGCAATAGAGACTCACGCTTTAGCCGCTTCCTTTGAAGGAGGGCTTACAGAAGTCACAGCACCTGAAAGTGACAATAGGCAAATCAACATAAATGCAAGAAAAAGAGGAAACTGTACATCAAGCCCTGTATAGCGGGACAGAGAAAAGAAAGGGTACCCCTCTGCCCTTTATTATTAATAAAATGACCAGACATACCTGGTTGCGATCAGATGTAGGAGAGAAGCTCATTTAGGAGCCATCGAATACATTTACTCTTGAATTGATTTGTGAGATTTACGATCGCTCTTTTCCCCCGCCTTACTGGTCCTCCAAATCTCCTTAAGTATTCAAAGAAAAGTTGTTTGATCATTCAATGGATAAAGCAAGGTGTTGATTTCTCTCTTTTCAAATCAAGGTCTTCTTCGAAAGAACTAGAGTTAGCCGAGTAGCTCTAGTGGGAATTTATTAAAAGCTAAAAAGTGGAAGACTAGGGCCCTTTACAAAATGTCTGGGAAACCAAAAATGAAATACGTAGCTAGGTCGCAAGGCAAGCGAGGACAGAATCCCTCTTTGACTCACCAAGGAGAAGGTGAGTACTTTTATATCGTTTCTTCTGGAGTGATATAGATCAGTGCCTGGACTGGGGGAGCGTTGGCCCACAGGAAAACGATTGCAAATGCAATTATGAATCGAACCAGATCAAAACATTCAGCTGTCGACAGAAAAACTTTGCCGAAATGTTGACCGCAAACGAAGGATGGCCAAGCCCCGGTTCCCAGGGTTAGAGTATTCCCTATTATAAGCCTACTCAGATCAGAACAAAACTAGTTGATTCTCTTCCGCCTATTGGCCCACTCTAAGCAACCTTCACATTTCCTGCTGAGATCCCAAGTCTTCAAGTAGGCCCTCTTGGCCACTTGCGACCTTGGCTTTTTAGAGGATCCTGCTCCTGTGTTGTGGTACTTGTAGCTCGGCAGTCCACTGGGTGGGTTTTTTTATCATTCCAGTTTTAAGTGTCTTTTTGGATAGTTATAGTGGCCTATAGGTGTGAGATGTACCTTGTGAAGGGAGGAGAGGGGGAGAGGGGGGAGGGGGCAGCGGTCAACGGTCCCCTGGACATAGTCCTTTTAGGCAGTGGCCGTTTAGTCCATGGTCCATTAGATGGTTGGTGCAAGGCCAGAAATTGGAACACATTGATTCCGCTCGTTCCCGTCCTTTGCTTTAGGGCTTGTCCCTCGGTGTGGTCGGTACTTCATATTGTCGGGCAGCGAAGCTTGCACTTGTTTGCTAATTATAACGGTTTGCAAGGGCCCTTTTCCTCTTCCCTTTTCTACTCACTCGAAGGGGTTCGAACCCCCACAAAGGGGAAGGAAGTGTACTGAACATCTCAGCCATTGGCGGGAATTTCGCCGGCATTCGATCCCTAATTCATGTTCACCCTGGATGATCGCGTTGGGTGAATTGTGACCTCGTAATGGGAAGCGGGCTAGTCCTCGAAAATGCTTGTTCCTTTGTTGTTGGGGCTAAAAATATTCCTTTCTCGTTTCTAGGAACTCAGTAACGGTACCAATACGTTAGCGGGCATTGAGGCAGGTAGTCAGTACATAGAGTACAAGTAGGGACTCTTTTTTGAGACATAAGGCCTCGAAGGAATGATATGCAGTTCTTTAATCATTCCAGTCAGAATTTTCAGTTCGAAAATTTCTATTTGATTCAGAGCTGGAATGGAGGAAGAGGCGGGTTAATGGTAGCATACGCTCCTTGACCTCTCTCCTAGAAAGAGAGAGAGTTTGATTCCAAAGAAAGAAGAAAGGATAGTGAGAAAGATTGATGCTACTTTACACCTTATGAAACGCAATAAAAGAAACAATAGGGTTAGCCTATTCCTAAAAGTTCCATTAGTAACACCCCCTTGATACTTCCTATGGGGTAACTTTGTATCTTGCTTGTGATTAATGCTTCTTAATTCCACCAGAAAGAATATAGGAACTTCTTACAAGTGGATCCATTGGATTGGTTCATTAATAGCATTAGGTTTGAATCTTGTTTTGACTCTGCACTTTTTTTAGTGATCAATCCATTTGAAATTCCTTCATATTCATATAGATAGGTAGAATACGTAAGCCTCTCCAAACATTCAAAAAAAGGGCCCTTATTAGTTGTTGCAGGCGTAGGCGTAGTAGCATCTGAGCAACCGGAGAGAGGAATAGAGACATTTCGTGATTGAAAGCCACTTGATCCTTTCGATGAAATAAAAGTGAGGGGCATAGATCGAAACCCAATAACCCTTCAGGTTCTAGCTTCACCTGGCATTGATTACCGATCTTCAGTTTTTTTTTTTGGCTATCCAAAAACAAGGAAAACCTATGAATGGTTGGCAACTCAAGGATGTACAAATTCTTGGCTTGGAAAAAGGTATGCTGGATGGGATGCTACTATTACTCTTCCATCCTTCCCATTCTTTCTTAGTTTTGAGTAGGAGTTTGGTAGGTGCTAGGCATTGAAAAATCGATGGAAGGGACAAATTATCATGGTCGACTTAATCGTTTGTACATGGATGACGCAGTGAGTTAACATAAATGTGTGATAATTCCCTCTCTCTCTATTACATCAATGAGTAAGCAGAAAGAAAAAATGAATAGATGTATGAATTTGGCGTTCCGTTCTCTCTATCATATAACTTCTTCATGTGAATGTAAGCCCAAATTAGGTTAGTTGAGAAAGTAAGCATTCGATTTGGCTTGTGGACCCAATCAAAGAATTTCTGATCTGAGAATCAACTCGTACATTATAGTTTGCATGGCATTAATTAAGTACTATCTCTATCTTGTGGATAACATTTTGATCATTACGAACCAATGAACTTATGATTCGTGCGTAGAAACTCCAAACATGGCATGAACAGGTAGTTAAGGCTTTTTATACCTGTGTTAGCAATAGATTGGTAACAATGTTGAAAAAGCAATATTTGTAAAAGAGATAGGCGGAATAACCATTTGATTATCAGATATAGGTAATAGCTCACAAGTTTTTATTAAAAGTTTCTTCTGCTTCGGCGTTTGGTAGGGAAGAATTTGTCACATGTGTCAACTAATTCAGAGGATCTTCAATATCCCTTAGACCTTACTATTTAGGACATTGTTACAGCGCGAATGGCTTAATGGGTAAGTGGTCGATAGTTCAACTCGGCGATTAGATGATCCAGACAACTTGTAGCTGTCGGGTTAGGAATGACGGGCGACTGGGAAGGCGAAGCAAAATCTAAAGTTACATGAAACTCGATGCCTAGCTCTTTTTTTATTGAAGTTAGGGGCAAGGGTAAGGGTGAAGGATAAGAGGCTATGGCTTTTGAGAAAGAAATTTTGGGGAAGTCGTTCGGATCCAAATCCATAGCTCGTTGGATACCTTTCCCAATACAATCCAGTGGACTGGGGTATGAGTACCCTTTTTAAAGGAAAGTGGGGTGGTTGATCGTAAAAAAGCATTGGATGCGAAAGCATAGGTAAAGGTGGAGGGTTGGTGTGGCATGTAAGGCCCAGTTCTGGTTTAAGTATCACCCACAATTGTATTTGATTGAGTTTAGGTAATGGAGGTGGAGATAGTTGAACCAGATCCTGTTGATTGAGATCGATATCGAGATTTTGCAAGGGCAGAAATAGGGATAGTAGGAGCGGGAGTTAATTCAGTCACAGAGAGTCCACAAGTGGAACTCAGAAAAGCCGATAGAAGTACTTATTCTAAACTAGCAAGATCTCTTTGTCTGTATGGAGGGCATACTCATCTAGATAGGCGGGATGATAAACATAAAAGACTGGAGAGAAGGGGAGACATTTGGAACGAACAGAGGTAGAGGCGGGGATTCCATCATTGATATACTTCCTGTCTTTCTTCTACTTGGGTAAGACGTTGCTAACGTTTGACTTCACTGTGCGACTACTCTTCTAAAGCTATAAGCAAAGAAAAAAATGACTCAATAGAAGACATGGCACGGTACTCGACTTCTTTTGTGCTAGACTTGGACACAGTTTCTTGTTTCTTGCTTTTCCAACAGATCAATGATGAGCCAAAGAAAACATAATAGCCTGTCTCTTGCACGACCACTACCTGAAATTGAGATTTGATAAGCAATGGACTGGAAGACAGATAAAAGCAAACATTCCATTGATTGGTCATTGTGTTTGATGATGATCCAACCTGCTATCTCAATGGATGGGATTTCCTTGGGGATACAAAGATGAACATAGTCAGTAGTGAGACCTTAATGGTCTAACCAGATAGAAGCAGAATCATGTTCTTCCTCCCAGGATGGTCATTCATGAGCCTTCATTTCTTTACGAGATCAGGCCAAAAGAAGGAGTAGCACTAGTTGAGCAAAGTTAGGTTGCACATTGTGAGGCTTCCCCAGTCAACATGGAGAAGGACAGTCGATAGAAGCAATCATCTGAGGAACCTTCCATCACAGTTAGTGTTGATATTATAAAATCACATGTTGATTTAAACATCCAAAAAAAAAAAAAAAAATGCTGATTTATAATGATTAAAACCCTTTGTCTTTTTGGATAAAGCAACCTAAAACTAAACAAATTAAATCATATTTTATATCCTCTAAATAAATTTTAATTAAATTAAGTAATTCATCTTGTACAAATGATTTCATTTGAATTTTAGTGATCAAATATGTATCATTATAAATAATTGGGTAAAGTATTACTTTGATCATTAAACTTTACTAGAAATTTATTTTTTGTTCATAAACTTAAAAAAAAAATAAATAAATAAATAAATTCATTTCTAAACTATTGAAAATATTTCAATTTTTTTCTTTAAACTTTAAAAAAGAACTTTCTTCACCCTTTTCTTTTTGAGAAATGAACTTTGTTCATCTTTAAACTATTGAAAAGTTTCTTTTTTCATCTCTATTTTTGTTTGCGTTTGGATCCAAGTTAAAAAGCCAGCTTATTTTACTATTCAGTTTATTTTTCCTACTATTCATGGGCCCCATTGCACTTTTTATTACTATTCATGGGTCTTACTATACTATTTCAGCTAACTTTTACTTTTATTTACAGTACTTTCAACAAAAAATTTTCAGTTTCAGCAAAATAACCGGATCCCAAACAGACCCATTTGTCTCTAAATTTAAACTATTGAAAATTACTATTTATTGAAATTAGAGATGAAAAGGTAAACTTTTAATAAAGTCTTGAAACCAAAATAATATTTTACCCTAAATAATTTTTGTTGAACTTTGTCGTACATTGCATTGATTAGCATCTAATGAAAATTCTATCTATAATTTTTATGTTATTGATTTGGTTTCTCCTTGGGGGAAAAAAAACTCAAACTTAGCCAACTTAATTTTGTATATCCACCCATATTCAATCTTTTAATAGATGGGTAAAATAACATTTCAAGCAATCAATCTATGGGAGGTAGAAAGCATCCCAAAAATTCCACCAAAATATGGAGAAATATTTGGCAAAAAAAGAACTTACTAGCTTAAGCAAAATGGCAAGTGGGGAGTGGGGATAGTATTAAGCTAAGAGACTCGCTCTTGTTTAAATCAAGAAATATAAAATTTCGAGAAAATCTTCAACTCCAGCAAGGGATAGTCAAGGATCTAATTGATCCAGCAACAGGGACTTGGAATAGACAACTAATATATACAATCTACATCAGAGGTGAAGCAAAAGCGATCTTAAAGCACACCTCATTCAAAATTTGGATCTATCGATAAGGTAATTTGGCCCTTCTCCAAAACATGCAAAAATCAGGTAAATGTGTTATAATTTATTAACACAAGCTGTGACACTAATTAGACTGACACAAACAATAAGAAAATTTGGGAGAAAATTGGCCTTTGCTCCTTTCGCACAAAAAATCCAGCATTTTGCTCTCTTTTCCAAGCTAATTAGGAAAATGTTCCTGTTTTGAAACTCGATTTTCTCAAAATCAAGTATGGGGCAATCAAACTTTAAAAAAAAAAAAAAGAAGAAAAAAACTTGCATGGAACTCGAGTTCATGAAGCTCGAGTTCCATTTAAAATGCCACTATAGGGTTCCCTGAACGAAGCTATAGGTATGGGACTATCAAAGTTGCATGGAACTCGAGTTCATGGAGCTCGAGTTCCTTTTAAAATGCCACTATAGGGCTCCCTGAACGCAGTTATAGGTATGGGGCAATCAAACTTAAAAAAAAAAAATAATAATAAATAAATAAATAAAATTGCATGGAACTCGAGTTCCAGAATTTTTTTTTATTTTTTTATTTTTCAGTTTGTTATAACTCGATTGTCCAAAAATCGAGTTTTAAATTGAAACCCGATTTTTAGAAAATCCAGTTTCAAAACAGGGGCATTTCCCTAATTAGTTTGGAAAAATGAGCAAAATGCTGGATTTTTTTTAAAAGATGGGCAAAAGCCCATTTTCTCCAGAAAATTTGGCAAAATCTATGGAAACTTTGAATAACCTATAGGATATCGACTTTTTTTTGCGGAAAATTCGCCAACAAGGATTATCAATTAAAAACGAATTGGCCATAAGATAGATAACCATGGACGTGACTTGTGCTATCTGTGGTAAAAACCAAGAAACTTTAGATTATTTCTTCATGTCTTGGCACTTTGTCAAAGCAATATAGTTTGGAGCGTCCCAGGGATTGAGAGCCCACTTGGTCCTTTCAACAAATTTGGTAGAATAGATAATGTTATTAATCGAGAATTATAATACCAAAAACCAAGAGGAACAAGAGATGATGGTTGAACAAGGGACAATCCTATGGATCGTCTAGAAGACTAACAAAGCCCATTTCAAACAACAAGAGCTAAACATCCACTATGTAGTCAAACCATCAACACATACAGAATAGAATAGATGCAAGCAACAACAAGTCAAGAGACAAAAGATTATAAAGATTTCTCAAAGTGTAAG
>CM064916.1:35710839-35767312 GCA_032727855.1 Quercus ilex subsp. ballota | reverse complement strand
CCACACAGGGAATATTTAATTACTCTTGACACTCTTCACGCGTACTGCGGGGGGTCCTGAACCGACGCCTGAGGCTCGTAAGTTAGAAGAATTTTCCCGTCATCATGAGTGGCTTGATCTTATGGTTCCTGTCATTTTCAGCTTTTTTTTTTTTTTTTTTTTTGGTCGTCAGTTCCTCTTATGTGTTTCTTTTGCAGAGATGGACGCAGCTAAGTAACGGATAAGGGCTGCCGCTGCCCGTCAGAAGGAGGAGAAAAAGGCAAAGGGGGAGATGACCTCCTCGTCTGCCCCCCAGACCGTCACTAAGGGTTCCTTAAAGAGGAAACCTGATGGGGATATCAACCGTCCCCTTAAAAAGGCAGTCGTCACTTCTGGGAATGAGCCCCCCGAGAAGTCAACCCCCAAATCAAGTCATGGGGCAGGGAAGGGCATGATGACTTCTTCTGGTCCCGTCCTGGAGGGGCCCCGTTGCCTGTTGACGCACAAGGACTTTGCCGTCGAAGCAGTAGAATCACTTATAAGACCGACGAACATAGATCCTTGTGCTTTGTTGGGGACAGAGGAGATGGGGGCGTCAGCTTTGTTTGACCTCACACGGGTAAGCCGTCTCTCTTAACTGGCTTTTCCCTTCTCTTTCTTGTTTTATGACTGACAGTTGTATTCTTTTCTAGGCCTTGGTTCGCATAAAGGCGCTTCAGGACCGGTGCGTGGCAAAGGAGGGTGTCGTCACTCGCGTCAATAAACATAATGCTAATATGCGAAATCAGCAGGCTCAGTACAAGGAGGCCATGCGTGTTCTCAACGTCGAGCTGAAAGAAGTAAAGCAGAAGCTGGAAGAGGCTGGTCGTTAGAAGGATGAGTTAGAGAAAGAGCTGACGACTCTTTGTGATCAGGTGGAGACAGCAGGGGCTGATGCGGTTGAGAAATTCAATGCGTCAGACTCTTTTATCGATTCCTGTGGTGGATACTATGGTACGGGATTCGATGACTGTCTTAGACAAGTAGCGTCAGCCTTCCCTGAGTTGGACCTATCTGGGATCACCCTGGATGACGCCTGCTAATGACGTCGTCACTATCGGCGATGACGACCCAGAGGATCCCCCCCCCCCCACATAGAGATAGTGGAGTTGTTCTGGCCTAGCCTGCTACGAATCCTCCCGTCAACCCATCAGTGGAGATCCTTGTCGTAAAAGGCCCCCCTGTATCTGAGAAGTAAAAAGGTTTTAAGTGACGCTCCTCCCTCCCAGCCGTAGTTTTTCTTTTTGTATCTATTGTATTCTGTTTTAAACAATGTTTTTAAGTGCCCCATTGGTTTTCGGGGCTTCTATTCGAAATTAATTTACTTTTGCTTATGATACTTAACAACCGTCATTTTTGAACATGTATGTATGGCTATTCGCTCGAGTGCTTCTTTTTCTTGCTTTGCTAAGGCTACTTCCCAGTCGTAGGTTTAGGTTCGTCTAGTTGTAGGTTATAATTTAAAGGAACGGAATCACGATTATGGATTCATTTATTTTAGTGTCGTCGTCAGCTTTATTACACCGTGGGTTTCGAGCTTCGTCAGTTTATTTGTGCCTTTTATTAGACCGTCAGTTTAATAGCTTTGTCCATCTTGTGGACGGCCAATTGTCAGTCTCTTATTTGGACCGTCAGCTTAATAGCTGAGTTTATTGTAGAGATAGCCACTTCGTCAATCTTTTATTTAGATCGTCAGCTTAATAGCTGAGTTTATTGTGGACTTAGCCTCTTTTCTTTGTGGTTTCAAGGTCGTCCATTTTTTGTGAATTTGAACTTGTAAGTAGAAACTTTAGTAGTTCTGAATAAACTCCTCTTATTGTCATGCATCTATATAAAAAGTAGTCCAAAAACAAAACCTGCCCATTTGGGCTTATTGTAGCAAAAACAAAAGTAGGAAAGAAAAAAAAAAAAAAAAAACTGCTCTTTGGGCTTATTGTAGCAAATACTTAAAGTAAATAATAAATCTGAGTGAACTAAAAAAGGGGGGTGTTGTTCTTCACGTCGTCGTCTCTACTGGTAGTACTTTCGCAAGTGTTCAACATTCCAAGGATGTGGTAACTTCCGTCCGTCTAGTGTCTCCAGATGGTAGGTACCCTTCCTTTACCACGTCGTGACTCGGTAAGGTCCTTCCCAATTTGGGCCGAGTTTTCCTTGGGTTGGATCTCTTGCTGCGCCCATGACTTTCTTTAGAACAAGGTCTCCAACCTGAAAGTCTCTGTGTCTAACCCGAGAGTTGTAGTGCTTGGCCATGCGGTCCTGGTACCGTGCGAGCCTTTGTTCTGCCGCCGTCCTGACTTCGTCTACCAGATCGAGTTGCAAACATATGACCTCGTCATTTTTTCTTTCATCATGGTTGTCCACCCTGTAGCTTGTGAGGCCGACTTCGGCTGGGATGACTGCTTCGTTCCCGTATGTTAGTCGGAATGGTGTCTCTCTTGTTGGTGTCCTTGCCGTAGTCTTATAGGGCCATAGTATGCTCGGCAACTCTTCAGCCCATATACCCTTTGCCCCCTCGAGCCGAGTCTTGATAATCTTCAGCAAGGATCGGTTCGTGACTTCGACCTGTCCGTTGGCTTAAGGTTGGGCGGGGGAGGAGTAGTGGTTTCGTATCCCCAATTGCGAGCAGAAGTCCCGGAAGGAGTCGTTGTCGAATTGCTTCCCGTTGTCCGAGACTAAGACTCTAGGGATGCCAAATCTGCATATGATACTTAACAAGACGAAACTCCATACGTTTTTCTCCATAATGGTGGCCAAGGTTTCAGCTTCCACCCACTTCGTAAAGTAGTCAATGCCTACTACTAGAAACTTCAGTTATCGTATTGCCGTAGGGAACAGTCCCATGATGTCCAATCCCCATTGAGCGAACGGCCATGGCGCCGTCATCAGGGTGAGTTCTTCGGGTGGTTGTCTAATGACATTGCTGAACCTTTGGCATTTGTCGCAGGTCTTTACATAAGCCTCGGCATCCTTCTACATGGTTGGCCAAAAGTACCTCGTTCGCACTAACTTGTGCACTAGTAACCTCGACCCTGAGTGGTTTCCGCAGATTCCCTCGTGCACTTCTCTCATGACTTAATCTGCTTCTTCAGGACCTAAGCATCGTAGGTAGGGGCGGGAGAAACCTCTTTTATACAAGACATCTCTTATCAGAACGAACCTTGCTGCTTGGACCTTCAGTTTTCTTGCAGCTTCCTTTTCATTTGGTAATATGCCGTTCTTCAAGAAAGAAATTAACGGCGCGGTCCAATCGCTTTTGGAACTAAGCTCCTGTACATTGACAGAATTTATAAGTGGAGAGAGTTGTATGAAGGAGAGTACATTACCAAGGGTGGCCATATGTTCGGCTGAAGCGGCTCTGGCTAGGCGGTCAGCTCGCTCGTTTTCTCCCCAGGGGATCTGTATAATTTCGGCCTTCAGCTCGTTTACCCTCTTCCTTGCTTGGTCCAGATACTTCTTCATTCTTTCACCTTTACACTCATACTCCCCATTTATCTGGTTGACCACGACTTAAGAGTCACAATAAATGATCACTCTTTCGGCTCCTACAGCTTTGGCGAGGTCAAGCCCTGCTATTAGAGCTTCGTACTCCGCCTCGGTGTTGGTGGTAGGGAACTCAAGGTGGACCATACACTCCACCGTGTCTCCTTCGGGTGATTATAGTACGACACCGGCTCCCCCAGCCTGCCTGTTGGAGGATCCATTTACATGTATGCTCCATTGGGGAGATTCTTCTGCCCCCTTGTCCTCAACATTTGTGAACTCAGCTATGAAATCTGCAACGACCTTTCCTTTAATGGCAGTTCGCGGGCGATACTAGATGTCAAACTCGCTTAATTCTATAGCCCATAGTGCCAATCGTCCAGCAGCTTCAAGATTGCTCATTGCTCATCGCAAAGGCTTATCAGTTAGGACAATCATCGTGTGGGCTTGAAAGTACGGCTTTAGTTTGCGCGCTGCCGTAACTAACGCAAATGCGAGCTTTTCCATGGGTGGATATCTTTCTTCGGCTTCGTGTAGTGCCCGGCTAGTGTAGTACACAGGTTTCTGCACTTTCTCTTCTTCTCTGATCAAGGCGCCCCTGACGGCAGCTAGGGAGACGGCAAGATAGAGAAAAAGTTCTTCACCTGGTTGCGAGGGACTCAGCAGTGGTGGGGAAGAGAGGTAAGTTTTCATTTCCTCGAACACTTGTTGGCACTCGGCAGTCCACTCGAAAGATCTCTTCAGTGTGCGAAAGAAGGGTAAGCACTTGTCCGTTGCCCTTGAGACGAACCTGTTTAGCGCTGCTATCTTGCCATTGAGGCTTTGTACTTCCTTCACATTTTTTTGGTGGTGCCATCTCCATTATAGCTCGGATCTTGTCCGGATTGGCCTCGATGCCGCTCTGGGAAACCATGAATCCTAGGAATTTTCCTGCCGTCACCTCAAAGGCGCACTTTCCTAGATTAAGCTTCATGTTGTAAGAGCAAAGAGTGTTGAATGTTTCCCTGTGGTCTTCTAAGTGATCTTCCTCCCTTCTACTTTTTACTAGCATATCATCTATATAGACTTGGACGTTTCTCCCGATCTGCTGTGCGAACATTTTGTTCATAAGTCTTTGATATGTTGCGCCTGCATTTTTCAGACCAAATGGCATTACCTTGTAACAGAAAAGGCCTTGGCTGGTTACGAACGACGTTTTCTCTTGATCGGCTTCGTGCATCTTGATTTGGTTGTAACCGGAGAAAGTGTCCATGAAGCTTAACAGCTGGTGTTGAGTTGTAAAGTCCACTAGAGTGTCGACCCTCAGGAGGGGATAGTTGTCTCTGGGGCATGCTTTGTTTAGGTCGGTGAAGTCTACGCACATCCTCCACTTCCCGCAAGCTTTCCTGACCATCACTACGTTTGCTAGCCAATCGGGGTAGTAGACTTCCCTAATAAAGTTTGCCTCCTGTAGCTTGCGGACTTCTTCAGCTATGGCCTGATCCCTTTCTGGGGTAAACACCCACTTCTTCTGCCGGACGGGTGGAAAGGAGGGTGACACATTCAGCTTATGCACCATGACTGAAGGGTCTATTCCTGGCATGTCGTCGTGACTCCAGGCGAATACGTCCCGATTCTCTTTGAGGAAGGCTGTAAGTGTTTGTCGGATCATGGCACTTGCAAGGGTCCCAATCCTTGTTGTTTGGTCAGGTCTAGAGTCGTCAAGGGGTACTTCTTCAAGCTTCTCGATGGCCTCCGTCATACTCCGATGTTCTTCTATACTCATGGCTTGGAGGTGATCATCCATTTCCATCATAGCCACGTAGCATTCGTGTGCGGCCACCTGATTTTCGCGTAGTTCTCCCACTCAGTATTCGGTTGGGATTTGATCATTAAATGATAAGTCGAGGTTGCCGCCTTCCATGAATTGAGGGTGGGTCACCCTAGGATAGCATTGTAGGCTGATGAACAGTCGACCACGAGGAACGTCACGTCCTTCGTGATCTGTTGAGGATAGTCGATTTCCGTTACAGACAATGTGATCGTGCCCAAGGGAAACACCCTTGTTCCTCCAAAACCGACGAGTGGGGCATTCGTCAGAATCATTTGTTCTCTATCGATTCTCATCTGCTAGCATGCCGGGTAGTACAGGATGTATGCCGAGCTGCCATTGTCGACCAACACCCGGTGCAAGTTGTAGTCCCCAACTTGTAGGCTGACAACAAGCGCATCGTCGTGCAGATGGTGAAGACGTTGCGCATCTTCTTCTGAGAACCCGATAATAGGGCTCTCTCTTCGTGCTATTTTTTGTACTGGACCCGTCAGCTAGACGTTCTGGACCATCCTGAGGTACGTCTTCCGAGCCTTTTTGGATGAACCGGTAGCCGTTCCTCCTACAATCATTCTTATGTCGCCGATGGGAGGTCTAGGACGATCATTAACCCGTTGAGGGGGGGGGGGGAGTGTTCTTGAGGTGATGGATCCGTTCTTTCCTTACTTACAAACTTCTGTAATTTCCCTTGTCTTATGAGGGCCTCAATTTGTTGCTTTAGGTCGTAACAATCGGCTGTTTCATGACCGTGATCTCGGTGGAAGTGGCAGTATCTGTCTCTTGAACACTTGCTAGGATCTCCCTTCAGCTTTCCAGGAAAGGTCAAAGCCCCTTCGTCCTTGATTTGCATTAGTACTTGATCTATCAGGGTGGTTAGCGGCGTGAAGCTTGTGAACCTTCCCCCCGGGGGTTTAGAACGCCTTTCATCTCTTCGATCTCCTGTCCTCGGCCTCTTCCGCCCTTGGTCTTGTCGTGCATCTTCCTGCCTCTCCCTTCTTCTTGGCTTTTCTTCCCGAGCCTGTAGCGCGTCTTCAGCATTCATGTACTTGGTGGCCCTATAGAGTACTTCTAACATTGTCTTGGGGTCGTTTTTGTATAGTGAAAACAAGAACTTACCCTTTCGCAATCCATTTATGAAGGCTGCTACAAGTATTTTGTCATTGGCTTCATCGATCAATAGTGCTTCCTTATTGAAGCGTGTTATGTAGGATCTCAACATCTCGTCCTCTCGTTGTTTGATACTCATCAAGCATGTCGTGGACTTCTTATACCTATGTCCCCCAATAAAGTGTGTATTAAACTGAGCGCTTAGCTCCTTGAAAATGCTGATGGAGTTTGGCGTTAGTCGGCTAAACCATACCCTTGCGGGAACCTTCAGTGTTGTAAGGGAGGCCTTACACATGATTTTGTCCGCTACCCCTTGAAGGTGCATCAAAGTCTTGAAGGTCTCTAGGTGATCCAGAGGGTTCTTCACTCCGTTGTAACTGTCTATATGTGGCATGCGAAATTTATGTGGTAGGGGGAAGGAATTGACAGCTGCAGTGAACGGCGAGTTAGTACGATTTACCAAATCATCAAGGTCGCTGGATACCCATCCTTTGAGGGCATTCATCATGACCTCCATTTGTTCCTTTATTTCCTGTATCTCCGTGGTAATGTGTGGTTGAATTGCATCCGTGAGGGATGGCATGCTCAAATTTTGGCGCTCCGGTCTACTTGGAGCATTACTGCCCTTCGGCCCTTCTCGTTCTCTTCTATCGGCACTGGTGCCTTCTTGGTCCAGCTCTTGAGTACCGTGACTTGCATTTTTCTGGCGTAACTGTTCCTCCAGATCGTTGTTTTGCTTAGTGAGGCGTTCCACGGCAGCAGTGAGAGTCTGCACCTGTCTTTCAAGTGCAGTTGGACGTGGTTCGTCCCCGTGAATGTTGTTGGTGGTCGCCATCGAGCGAGTAAGTACCATGCAACTCTTTGTCTGGAAAGCGATAATATGGCTTACCAGTCATCAAAAATCGTTGTTCCCACAGACGGCGCCAACTGATGATGCCGAAAATCTCACCAGTGAGTTGCACAATGCTCGTACCTTCGAAACGACACCTGCACAAAGACAAGAGAAGACCTAGCAGAGAGCACCGGTGTGGTGCCAGCCAAATACCCTCCGAATGTCAAGTTAGAACTTCTTTCGACTCTAGAGTGCTAGAGAGGGTTTAATTATGCGTACCTTGATTTATAAGGGTATTGGGGCTTTTATAGTAGTATAGAGTTGACCTCTATTCCTTGGAGTAGAAGTCTTTTCCTTATAGGAATGCTTATGAGCGTAGATTGCGGAATCCTTTCTTTATAGGATTCTAACATTGAACGTGGAATACAAGTCATCTTTTTATCGTTTATGCGTGGTGGCCAAGTCATGGTTTTGTTAGAACCGTCAGCCTCAGGCCCGTCAGCCTACCTCATGCCCTTCAACCATGAAGGGTCGTCACCTTTTCGGTCTTCAGTGTTCCTCATAATTTTGCCCGTCAGCATAAGCCGAAGGCTCCAAGGATGGGTTAGCCTTGTCGATAATTTATACTCATCACTCATGAAACACAACAACACAATAAGTTCATTATATGCAGAAAACTTGTAATGCATATGGAGCAGGCACAATACGATCAAGCACAATGGAATAAAGCAATAAACCATGGCAAGACCTAAACAAGCAATCACTATAAACAAGTGATCACAATGCTCATTCACACTTGGAATGAACATCCAGACATTCAAGCTGACAAACACAAGGCAAATCACTTGAATGACCAACACTCAACCAATGCACAGTACATGAAGTATATGCATCTAGGAAAAAATCCTACAAGGGCACAAGAGTGACAGTACTTAAAAGAAATGCATCACATTTAGTTAGAAGTACTGATTTAACAAAGTACAAAGGCTGCAAAAAGTAAGGTACAAACCATAAAGCCTACAAAGTGCATAGAAACAAACCCTAAAAGCTTACAAAAGTAATATGGGTACAAAATATAAACAAAAACCTTAAAAACCTACAAAGGTACCAGGTACAAACATAGAAAATATAAAGTAAGATATGCTGAAAAACATCATAATATATATTGAATAACTTCCACCAAAGATTCAAAACAATCCAAGAGATATGAGTTTAAGCCAATCATTAACCAAAACCAGTGTATCAAACCAATAAAAAGCAACAATTAACCAAAACACAATATCAAAGCTATAAACATAACATCATATGATAAAGAAAGCTCCCCCTCAAAACAATCACTCCCCCTCAAGTGTAACCCAAAAATTCTCCCCATTTTTGACCGGAATGGCCAAAGGGTCAGTTCTCCTAGTTGGTGTGGATGCTTTCAAACTTAGCTGAAAGTACATCAAGCTGATCCTGCATTGTTGTCATCCTTTCAGTATGCTGATTTTGAACCTCTCTGAGTCCATCAAACCTCTCCAGGATGATCTGAAATGCATCAGGAGGTACATCTGATGAAGTAGAAGCTCTGCTCCTTTTGCTTCTGCTCTTAGGAGTGGCTGTCTGTCCTACAACCTCAGCTTCAGTCTCCATTGGATCACCTTCTTCTTGGACATCCTCCTCTTCTTCACCTGGAAGACGACTTTGTATCCTTGTGAAAGTAAATTTGTTTATGGCTGATAGAGGAGTCATGGGACTGATATCTTGAGGGATTGCAACACCCTTTGCTCTAAAAATCCTCATAAGAAGACTGGGGAAGATCAGCTTGGCCCTTGAGGTGGTTTTAGTCTCATCCACAAGTGTGTCATATATGTGAGAACTTATGTCAATGAAGGTTTTCTCCTTGAGCTCCATGAGGAAGATAACTCTGGCATTAGTAAGGGTAGTCATCTTTCTTATAGGATATAAATTGAAGATCATGATTGTGGTCAGACACCTTATGTTAACTGGGAAGGCATTAGTGTTAAGGCATCTCCCTTCTTTAACACCACCAATCCTGGTCTGGACAATGTCTAGAGAGAGCATTCTGTCCTTGTAATTAGTGAATTCATAATCCTCTAAACCCTCAAGCCCTAGAACCTTATCAATGTCATGAGCATCTAAGTTAAACTCACGACCACTGACCCAGCAGTTCAACTCATCCTCCCTTATGCTTACATTCGCATAGAATTCTCTGATTAAAGGTTCACACACTGGAGGTAGGTCATTCAATAGTCTTTCCCAACCTCTACCCTCAAAACAACTAGGAATAAAGGTGTCCTTCAAATCCCTTAAATCAACAAATCTTTCTTAAATGATGGTTCCCTTCAAGAAATAATCCCTATATCTCTCAAAGTGATGAACTGACCTAAAAAGGTTAGGGTCCATTTTCAGCCTTTTATCAGATTTCTTAGCAAAAGTCTTCTTCTTTGTAGGAGATGGGGCTATCTGTAAACAACCAAAAAAGGCCACAACAAGACATAGCACAATGGATGAAATTCAAAACATTAGCAACATATTAAACAACCCAGAGTACTTTAAAACACAAACCCACCACATTTTTCACAAGAGATAATCAAAGGAATAGAAGTAGTGAAAACCAGATAACTCAAAGCAAGACATATGGCAATAAGATATGACAAAATGAAAATGAGATGAACAAACCGACTCAGAGCAGGCAACAAACCATCTTTTAAAAATAAACACCCAAAAATAACTGGCCAAAACCCAGCAAATTCGAACCACTAACAACATGGGTAAGAGAAAAAAAAAAACACATAAACACCTCTGATAGACAAAACATGATATCACATATTAAGAAAATATTAGAAACAGAGCAAAGCCAAGACAAGAATATTAAATCTCAACAATCAAACACCCAAACCATGTTCGAACCCATTAAAACGCAAGAACACACAAACACTTCAAAACAGAAAAAAAAATTGCTCGAATCAAGTACAATGAAGTGAGATAGAGAAAACCCATACCTTTTTCTTGGTGTTTGATGAAGACATGATGCAAAAATGGAAGCTTTTTCAAAGAGACAAGGAATGTTTGAGAGAGAGAAATGAGGAAGATAATGAACAGTCACTGAAATTCGAGGGAAAACTGAAAAACAATTTTAAAAACTATTTTTAAAACGCAAAACACTCGTTTTTCGCGACTAGATTAAGTCGCCAATCAGTCGCCAGGGTAAGCCACGAAACACTGTGAAACCAAGATTTTCAAAAAATCTTCTAAGTGTTTTTTGCGACTGGAAGGTCTACCTGCGAGATAGTCGCAAGATGAGCCGCGAAAATCTCTGAGTACCCCTCGCGACTGGACCTTCCATTCGCGAACAAGTCACCACATTGAACCGCGAAAATCATAAAAACTCAAATTTTGAAAAATTTTCTAAGTATTTTTCTCTACTGAGACCTTGACTCGCTAGTGAGCCGCGAAAAATCTCGGAGTGAGCTCGCGACTGGACCTACCCGCGACTAAGTCACCAAAACAGGGCAACACTATTTTTGAAATTTTTGACATTTTGGTAAAACAAAATACTTTCCAAAAACAAACTAAAACACTCAAAAATCTTTTTGTGTTTGATCAACAAAGATTGAGCTTGTGAAAACACATTTAAACAAGTACAATCACACAAATGAATAAGGCAATTATTGAACATAGACTTGTGTGTTGTGTGTGGGTATAAAAAATGAGATAGTCCTTAGTCTAATGTGAAGCTTCAATAATTAATTCAATCAAGGCATACACAACTAGCACTAGATAATGTGACCCATCTCAATTATAGAAGTATGCATATGTGACCTCCCACATAAACTTGAGTACATTTCTTTGAAGCTTTCCATTTGGCTTCATTTTCAACATATCATTTGATCTTTTTGAAAAAAAAAAACATATCTCATTGTGAGATCGATGCTTGAAATTTTGAACATTTCAATTTGATGGGTTAGCCTTTGGCTTTTTGGGCATCATACAATTTATTTTAGTCGCTTTACCTTTTTCCTAATCAAATACTAGTATGTATGATAGGCTTTTTCAGCTCAATATCTCTTTTCATTTTGAGATTTACATTTTGTGAGCTCTTTGAGTAAAGCAATAAAATAAAAGTGGGAAGATATATAGGCATAAGTCTATGCATGTCTCAAGATCAACAAAACCATTCACTAATCATTCATGACAAGGTTGAAGATCTATTTACAACAGTCACATAGATTTCAGAATTTCTTCCACAATGATATGAGTGCATAAGAGACAAGCTAAGCTCGTTAATGCACAAGGCCATTAGTACAAAGGTACAAGGCAAAACATGCTTTGAGACAAAACTCAACAAAGCCGATCAAACTTTTTAGGATTTTCTACTTTTTATGTGTTTTTGGATTTTTGACACAAAATCAGTAAAATATTTAACAAAGGCAACTTATATAACAATGTAAAAACATTTGAACCAAAAAACGGACACACAAACAAAAAACAACCTAAAAACTTGCAAGAAGCACACAACCAAGCATATTCACAAACATAGGAAGTATTAATGCATGGACATGTTGTAATGCTTATGCATGAGTACCCTTCGTCACCCACACGTCACGTGCATTTGGGGTGATATCCTTGACGGATTGGGTATAAGAGTTAGGACTTTCAAACCTTCTTGTGAAGCTTTCCAAGCAATTTGTGAAAGCACCGATCATCTTCATAACGTCCATCATTCCTAGATCACGGTTTTGACTTCTTGGTTGCTCTCCACCCCAAGACCTCTCGTCATTTCTCCTTCCTTGTGATCGAGGAGCGCTTGCATTGTTCAATGCTCTCAGCTTATGGCAGTTAGGTCTAGTATGTCCTTGCACTCCGCAACAGTGACAAAGGTAGTTCGTTCTAGGACCCTGTAGTGATCTTGGAAGTGATCTTCCTCTAGCTCCAAATATGGCTTCTGATTGATTATGGGACTTGTTAAACACCCGTTGACCAGCCACATTCTTCTTCCTCTCAGCCTTAACTTTCTCAGGAATAGGCTTATCCACAGTCGTTTCTTTGGCCTTCACAAACTTTACTTCTTTGGTAACATTGGCTGATGAGCTACTGCCTCCGGTATATCCCAACCCAGACTTGTCTGAGGCATGTTTTTGAGATGAAATAACATCATCTAGCTTCTTGGAGGAGACCCTATCTATCTTGGTATGAGCTTGCACTACCTCTTGCTTAAGAAATCTTACTTTTGTGTAAGCTTCTGATAACTCACCATTAAGTGCTTCAACCTCACACTTTGCCTCCTTGTATCGCACTAGAAGACTTTTGTAATCTTCCTCAGCTCTCTTCATCTTCTTCACAGCCGCCTTTGCCACCCTTGTATACTCACCCGATTTCTCAAGAAGTGAGGCGTAATTCTCTTGAAGACCAAATGAATCTTCATCCTCTTCAGCTTCCGATTCTTCAACAATCCCAATATACTCCAAATCAGAATGCTTACCAAGCTCCTTCACAAGTAAACTCAAATCATCTGAGGATTCCACATGTGTAATGGTCATAAATGTGGAGTAATTTCCTTCTCCATCATAGCTCTCTTCAGAGTCAGATTTTGATGAATCCGAATCACTTATAGTAGTGGCACAGACCTTTCCTTTTGACTTCAAATAGTTGGGACATTCCTTTTTGGAGTGTCCATGTCCATTACACTCGAAATATGTGATTCCTTGAGAAGATTGGGAATCTCTATCATCTTTCCTTCGGAATTCTTTCTTCTCCCTCCCAGAACTCTAAAATTTTCCTTTGTCACCAAATTTCCCACCATTCTTGAGTTTCAAGAATTTCCGAAAGTTCTTTACAAGGTACGCCACATCTTTATCTACTGCATCCTCTTCCGAAGGGTCATGAGATGCCACTCTCTCATCAATTGTTTTAAGAGCAAGAGATTTGCTCTTCTTCTGTGTGGGCAATGACAATTCATACGTCTGCAATGAACCGACCAGCTCTTAAATTTTAATGTCGTCAAGATCCTTGCTCTCTTTAATGGCCGTTACTTTGGCACGAAAACTTTCTAGTAGTGACCAAAAGATCTTCCTTACAACTTTAGAATCCTCTGTCTTTTCCCCCAAATTAAATTTACCGACGACCACCTCGTTCAACTTACTGTAAAAAGAATCAAACGACTCATCCTCACTCATCTTTAGCTCCTCAAAGCGAGTGGTCAGCATCTGGAGTTTGGTGTCCTTCACCATTTTAGTCCCTTCATAAGTTGTCTCCAGAATTTCCCATGCTTCCTTAGCAATGGTGATATGTGAAATCCTGTGAAATTCTTCTAGAGAGACACCACAGAAAATGGCATTCAAGGCTTTGCTATTAGCGTTAGCCGCTGCGAAAGCTGCCTTATCCCAAGTGGATTTTGCGGCCTCCGGTCTAGTCCAACCAACTTCAACTACATCCCACATAGCATCATCAATAGAAACAAAAACGCTCTCATTCGAACTTTCCAAAATGCATAATTATTACCATAAAAAAATGGTGGTACATTAAGAGACTGAGACCTATCCATCTCAACAAAGGGTCAAGGATCACACTTAGGTATTAAAACCACAACAAGTGTACCTGCTCTGATACCAATTGAAAGTTCAAATAGCGTTGAAAACACTATGAATGTTATGACCTCTAATTACAAATTATCAATTCAAGCTTATTATCAAACAATTAATGTGCGGAACATGAACATAAGCCAAACACAGAATTGATAAACAATCTTAGTCAATTATAATCACATCCACAACAGAAAATAAAAGGAAAAGATAAAGGGAAGAGAGATGCAAACACAAGGACAACACGCGATGTGTTATCGAAGAGAAAACCGAAGCTCTCGGCGTAAAACCTCTCCGCCACCCTCCAAACGGTCAATAATCCACTAGAAAATGTAGTTGGGATACATGAACAACAATAGACCCTCCAAGCCTAATCTACCCAGGTACCTAAGCCCTCCAAGCTTCCTGCTCCAACTAGGTTGCGCCGAACCTTTTTCTTTTCTAACTTACCGGATTCCGCTATAATCCATAGCATCAACTAATAACCATTTATCCCTTCCAAACTGCTTCCCTTAGCACCAAAATGTCTTCTCACAAACGTGGGTGTGGTGAGAAAAGGATTTGGTCAATAACCTCTCAAGGATGTATCAATGGAGAGGAAAAGAGTAGAGGAATTTAAAGAGTCTCTTAGATAAAGATTAGGGATGAGGCAATCTTGTTTTACTCTAAGATTTCTCTCACAAAATTCTCTCTGGATGCTCTCTACATTTCGTGGGTATAAGGGTCTATATATAGTGGTGTGTGTTTGGAATACGAATAGACAGTTTTTGCCAAACAGGACAAATTGGCAACTTAGCCTCGCGACTGGTCTAAGTCGCGAGTTCAAGCTGCGAGATAACGGTCTGGCCAGCTTGGGACTTTTGTCCTATAATGCGACAGTTGGCATGACCCTTCACCTCACCGCATGCTTCTCATGTGTGCAGCAATTGGCGGCTTGCAAGTTGCGAGTCAGCCGCGAGTCCTAACCGCGAGCCCCTGCTTCTTTGCACATTGTTGAGCAATTCTTCACTCTCTTCACACACTACCCTTACATGAATCCCACCTAAATATAGGGTTACTAAGTGCTAAATTACAAGCAAATTGGCACGGAATAAAACCAACAAAATGGTTGATAAAACCCAACCTTACAATGTCTATTTGTAAGACCTTTTTATTTAAATTTGTTTTATCTCTATCTCTAGCATTACTTAATTCTTTGAGCCTTTTTAATAGTGAAAAAAAAAATGTAAACTAAAATGTTTTAATATCTCTCAAAAATATTTATAGATAAAAAATAAATAAATAAATTTGCCCCCAAATTTGGGGCATTCTCTAGTAAGGGGGCCCTAGGCAATGGCCTAATTGGCCTAAGCCGAGGGCCGACCTTGCCTCCATAACAATAATGCCTTTAATAATGTGTTTTACACTTTAATTTTTTTTTTTTTATATTCTTGTCATATTATAAATAGTGTTTGTTTTATTTGTAAATATTTTTTAATTACAAATGTATACTATGAAATATCAATTTTTATATGAATGGCTTCACACACAATGAGAGAAAGAAGAAGAAGAAGAAGAAGAAATCTAAAATAGAATTTGGAGATAAATTTATTACTAGTGTAAAAAAATATAGTAGAATGTTTTGATTAAAAAAAAAAAAAGGCTAAAATGCAAAATTCGTCCTCTATGTTTCACCAAAATTAATTTTAATCCTCTAACTTTACTTTTTTTTCATTTCAATCCTCTTAACTTTCAAATTTATTCAATTAAGGCTTTTTTCCATCAACTTTTATTATATGTTATGGTTAATTTTCCAATTTTCTAAATTAAAAAATTTAGTTAATGATTGAAAAATATTTTCCAGATTATCTTTTTTCAAAAAAAAAAATTAACAAAAGTTAACAAAAAAACCTTAATTTAATAAATCTGAAACTCAAAAGATTGAAATGAACGAAAGCAAAATTAGAGGACCGAAATGAATTATGAAAAAACTTAGAGGGTGAATTCTGCATTTTAGCCCAAAAAAAAAAAATGAACAAGAATTCCATAAAACAAAAGATAACAATGAAAGATATCATAATAATGTTCAAACATGAAATACAAAAATTATTGATTATTTAAAAAGATTTTTCTGTGGGTTCCAGTTCAGGGGCAGCTCTACGTTGTAGTCAGGGGGTTCAAATGAACCCCCTGGCCCGAATTTTTTTTTTTTATATGTAATATTTTTATTAAAAATTGTTTTGAACCCCTGACAATACAAATTTGCACACCCTCACCTTCAAACCTGACCCTTTTTATTTAAAGCCCAGCTTAAACTCTTAAAAAAAAAAGTCCAATAGAAAATTTCGGTCTTTAATTTCAGAAATACAAAGCCCATAAATAAAATTTTGAAAAATCATAAAAATAAGGCCAAATAAAACCTAGTAATTGCCACTGCGTAGCCGCAAAAACTCCCACTATCCTTCTTCATTTTCCAAACCTAAAGAAAAAAGGCTGCCTATGCTTCACACACAAAATCTGCCATTGCTTAGCCCCACGATCTGCCGCTGCTGCCACTTAATTGCCGTTTGATATGCTGCCTGGATCTGGTTTTGACAATCTATGTTCTTAATCGCCGCCTCCATATCTCTCTCTCTCATTGTGAGTGTGTTTTTGCTTTGTCTTTATCTCTGTTCATGTGTCTTCTTCGAAGCTCCACCTCTTACTCACATGTTTGATGTCTTGCCATATGGTGTATATGGGTTATATTGTTTTGTATTTTTTTAATTGAGTTTTGAGCCATATACGTGTCTGGTTGTGTAGTCATTGTTACTGTAGTTTCTATGAATCTATGTGTAGTCACAATTGAGTTTGTCTTTTGCACTTTAGACTATTTGACTGACTTGTGAGTAGTTGTTGGCAATGTGGGTGGGGTAATTCATTAACAGGACAATAAAAATATAAAATATTTAAAGAATGGTAAACTTATAAATTAAAAAATTGTAAAAAAATCAATTAACAACAATAATTAATATGTTTATTACATTAGAAAAAAAAAATACCAAATGATCTTATGGTTTATTTTTTATTTTTTTGCTAGAACTATGGACAAATTTGTAATAAGTAAACTTCGTAGGTTGCAAGATTCATCTCTTATTCAAGATTTATCTTCTACTTAAGTTTCTTATTGACCCCCCTAGACAAAAATCCTGGAGCCGCCCCTGTTCCAGTTAGCTCAATTAATAAAGTCTTTGATAGTTGTATAAGAGATCTGAAGTTCAATCCCTGCCTACACCAAAAACTGATTGGTGTTTTAGTCTGATGGTAAAAAACTATTTTCAGGAGTAGACACCATAAGTTGAAACTCTCTCTAAAAAAAATAAAAAATTTATCAAATATGAATCTCTTAAAAAAATTTACTCAAATACTCGTTACAGTTGCTTTTACATAAATAAGTTCACTAAAATTAAAACTAAATTTTTTTTACTTAAGATCGATTATTTCACAAGAAGATTATATGGATTGACTATAATCATTTGAAAAAGAGATGAGAGTAAAACCTAAATATAAAAACTTAATTAGTAATGTTGCATCTTAAAATATAAGAATAATTGCTTTCAAATATAAATTTAAGTTTAGTTATACTTAATTAATATTTAAATTATTTAGGGAAAAAAAACTACACTTAAATTTATTGTATATGATTAGAATTCTAAGTTCGAAGTTCAACATTAATATAACCAAACCCTTTATCGTTACTATAAAAAGAAAGAAATTAACAAAACATTTGTTAAAATGAATTTTAATGAGCAAGTGTGGACAAACAAACAAACAAGATTAGAGAACTGGCATCTGGGTCCTCATGCCTCACATTACTTGCTTAACATGTCTTTACAAATTTGTTCGATCCTTCCAAAGATAATCCAACTCTCTTGTTTGGAGCATTGTAGCATGTAAAAAGACAAAATTTATGCTGTTAATATATATGTACTAAAATCTGACAAACATTCGCCATAGTTTTAGTTATCAGCTTGCACTTGATCACCTGTATATAGTATCTCTATAACTCTCTCCACAAAACATTCAAAATTCTGATTAAAATAAATAAAGGAACAATGAACAATCAAGATCAAGTTTGTCGTCATATAACTACATGTTATGGAACATATGCTAACTACAACCTCTATAATTTTTTATTTTAATCAATATGTTTTTGATAAACTTCAAGACAGATACCTTAAGTTATTATTTTGCAGCACACGCAATTTGTCTGTTTAGAAAAAGAATAACATGTTACAAGTGATTGCATCTGGTTCCTTTTCATTAGTCTATTAAGTTAAATTTGTGCAGTAAATCTCTAACATGGGTACCTATTGGTGCTGACACAAATCCTGTCCAAGATAAAGGTGCTTAAGAAGAATAGTTCACTATGCGTTGTTCAATGTACCATATTGAGAAAATATTTAAATTAATGAATCCTAATCATGCGTGCTTTTCACTATTTTTACATTTGTAAATTATGAATGGTGAACTTTTTTTTTAGAATCCATTATCTCCTTTATTTGTATAACTTCTCACAAATTTAATTGTAGTGCAACATTCCGTATTTCTTGTCTTTTTCTTTTTAAAATTTTAGAATTGTTCTATTTTTATTAGAGAATGAAGATTCAAATCCCTCTTGTTGCAACTTGAAACTATCAAATTTTATATATATCATACATATAAAAGAACTGTGTACCATGGAATTCTCCATTATTGATATATATATATATATATATATATATATGGGGTAAAAAAATTTAAAATTTTGATTAACATTAAAGTAAAAGGTTTTATACATTCACTCATATTTATGCAGTAAATAGTATGGCATATACAACCTTAATATCCTCGTCACTTCTAATAGTTAAGGAGAAACATTGAAACAGATGAATAATTACTAATGTCAAATTACAATCTACCATTTTATTGTTTTATTATTAATTTTTGTTATTTTTAATCACCTTACAATTGCCACAACACAATATTGTGGCAAATTACAATCCACAATTGTGTAGTGGAAATGGTAAAGATAAAAAAATAACAAAAAAACACCAAAATGATGAATTGTAATTTGTTGTAAGACAAAATTTGGCAACAAACTTGATTGTAACCTAATTCTACAATTGCACTCAATATCTTTTTATTGGTTGTGAATTTTGATTAATCCATAATTAGATTTTTTTTTCCTTATATCCTTCATGCTTGCCAAATTTCCAGAAAATAAAATATTAATAGTTATGTCATCAATCAAATATTTAAATTTCAAGTTTTTGTAGTTTAAAATTATACATAAAAATAAGTTTATGAATCAAATGGTAAATAACATCCAATTGACACAAAATTTAACATGTGTGTTAAGAACATAAAGAATATACAATTTAATGGTTAGATTTTCAAAATATGTAGTCATATATGTTAATTTCTTTTAGTAAAAGTTAGACTACAACTAAGTTTGTAATCAAATTTTGTCTCATTAAGTATTCAATAGTAACAATATCCCTTTTTTAACTATAACCAAATGACAAGAATACTAATATCAGGTTAATGTGAATCTAGACACAAAATTTCTTTGAAAATAATAATTAAATTTTTCATTAAGCTAACAAAAAATGGTAACGAATGGGACACGGTGCTTATTATGATTTTATTTTATTTTTTGATGGATAACAGTGATGGCAGCCGCAACTTTGGGTGATAAGTGCAATGTTAATATACCTCCTCCTAGGTTACCGCCTGAAGGTGTAAAGACTGAAAATAATAATAATAATAATAATAATAATGTGAATAGTACACAAAACTTCTACTTTTGTAAAATTTAAGAAAAATATCATTAAAGGTGTATATAAAAATAAGAAAAAGATAAATAATAATTTAAATGAAAGTAAGAAAATACTACTGCAATAAAGAGTTTGACGCAGGTGTATATTAAAAAAGTTGACTAATTTTTTTTAATAAAAGTGACTTCTTAATTATAATTAAGCTACAAATTTTGCGTAGTATAACGTGAATGTTGTACTATGATGTTATATGTATTTTTTTTTTTTTTTTTTTTTTTTTTGCTTATCAAAAATTATTTGTAATTTTTTTAAGGAGGTAGACATAAATTAGTTTTTTTTTTCCCCCCCTGTAAGTACACATAAATTAGTAATTTTGAATAATGAAAAGTAGTTAGTGCGAGTACATGGAGATATTCAGAATCTCAGATAGCCAACTGTCGAAGGGAGTGACCAATTTAGGAAGTGTGGCTGATGGGATTATATCGATGTTTTAGGAAGCTTTGCCTGGTTTGAGATAAAAGACTTAATATGTTCATCTTAATTTTTTGTTCAATGTGATTCATGAAATGTTCCATCCCTTTCCCTTTAAAGTATTGTGACCTAGCTGTTTCAAAAAAAAAAAAAGTATTGTGACCTATAACAATGACACATAGAGTTTAAATTCTGTCTCTCTGTCACAAAGAAAAGTTGGGCTCTCCACCTTCTCTTAGGCAGTAGAAGTTTTATGTCCCTTCTTTGAAGGAGAGTCTTGTTCTCTTGAAGCAATAATTTTGCTTCTTTTCGTTTCAGGGTTAGGCAAACAGTTTTTCCTTCAATTTTTTCAGATTAGTTGCTTATCAAATGGAAGACTTGACAAATATATGGAATAATCTGTCTCTCTCCGAGAGGGAGAATACTGGGCTTGTCCTTCAAAATGATCAAAGGACTGGTGAGTTCATTCTAGTGGCAAAATTCTTAACGACTCGTTTTCTGAATATGGAAGTGATGGCCCAAACGTTTAAGCAACTCTAGCGATCAATAAATGGCTTCAAAATACGACATTTGGGAAGCCATAAAGTTCTGTTCGTATTTGACAATTTAGCAGATGTGGACAGAATTCTGTAGAATCAACCATGGAATTTTGATAAACATCTCATGGTCCTGCAGAGGTACGATACTAATACTCCAGTTCATACCTTGATTTTCAATAAAGTTCCTTTTTGGGTGAAAGTCCACAATATCTCTATCTGATATTGTAGACACCGCATTTTGTACCCCTTACGACTTGGGCCCTTGTTCTCCAATGATGCTGAATTCTAATACATAAGGTTGGTTAAGGGCCCAATCAAAAGTTAAATTGACTTGAAAAGTGTTAAAATGAAAAATGTAACTTTAAATAAGCCAATAAATCTATTTTTGAAAAATAAAGCCAAAGAAAACCCTCACTATGCGCACACAAGAATGAGCCTACGCACGCAGCTTTCTGTATGCGTACACAGGCTCGATCTTGCGCACGCATAGCGATTTCCAAAAACTATACAAGGCAAGTTTTCTGCATCTATGTTGAGGTTTGGAACGAATCCCACATTGTCTGGGAGTCATTCCAAACCCACTTTTTTCACACTATAAAGAGTCTTACATGGTATATTTTCAAAACACAAAGAAATCCAATGGGACACTAAGATTCACTAGAAATAGTGAATCAAAGAGGGATTTTTTCACAAAACATCCTCAAGTCAATTTTTTTTTTTTTAATTAGGGTCTTTTCTGGCCTTGATCTTTGAGTTTAATATTACGAATCACTCTCTTATTGGTTTGTGAATAGATTTAACCAAGGGGAACGGTCAAAAATCAAGCTTGGAAAGCTTTTGTTGAGGTATTAAGTTTTAAACCTTTCTTGTTTCCTTTTCTTTTATTTTCTGCTTTTAAATTTTCTTTTTGTCTTGTTTTCTTATTCTTATATGCTAATATGTTTATCTAGGTTAGGTTTATGTAGTTGTATGTTTTAGAAGCGTGTTAGTCTTGAAGTTTTATTGCATCTGTTATGTTTTTAGGGTTTTCTGGGCAAGATTTGCATACGCATAATCTTGCTTGCACACGCAGTCTTGATTATGCGCATGCAGGCTTGTTCATACATGCGTAGGCTGCTATCCAGAAACCCTAATTTAGGTTTCTACTTTGTTTTATTTGCTTATTTCACTTGTAATGCTTCTGTTTTAAGTCCCTTTTGTAGCTTTTAAGCCTCTGTTTCACATGATTATTTTTCATTTGCCTTCACATGTTAGAATTAGGGTTTTATTATTTCAATGATATGAACATTCATTCACATGCTCATACATAATGCCATAGGTGCTGAGTTGCTACAATGTAATTAAAGGGTAAGTCATGCATTTGTAATGAACATGCATTTGTGATATGATCTTGCTCAGGTTTGATGATAATTGTGATCTTGATGCCTTGGATGATGACATGATGTGCTTGTTGCCTATATCATTGCTTTGATTTAATGTTACATGCTTCTGCCTTGTTTGGTGATGATATGCCATGACTAGATGAATGGTAGGATAATCTGATGAGATATGATTTGTGAAGAAGCATGTTTAGATGTAAGATGATTAGAGCTTGTGATATGATGAGATGCTATGCTAGATGAATGTTAGGACCTTTGATATGTGATGCCATAATTAGATGTATGGTAGGCTTTGTTTGTGAGCATGATAGATGTATGGTTAGGGATGTTTGATGCCATATTGATTGCTAGATGTATGTTAGTGTGTGTGTGTGTGTATGTGAGTTAGAATAACAATATTGAGTGTGCCTTTAATAAGATTAAGACATAAGACACAATGATAGGAAGCCAACCTTAGGGTGGGGCGGTTTTGGGTGCCTAACACCTTCCCAAGACCGTACCTTAACTCCGAACCCATATCTTTAGTAGTAAGATCAAAAGGTCCTTCCTCGATAAGACGCTATATATATGGTCCCTAGACCATCGCAAAAACTAGGTAGTGACCCCATCCCTTGTGTCCACAGTGGTGACTCCACTGGGGATAGTGAGTTTAATTCCTATGTGCACTATGTCTTAACCTTAATAAAGGCTTATTCAATATTTGTTTGCACACACATTCACTTGGTTCTTTTATCCCTTAACCTCGATTAGTGATGAATAGGAAGATGGAAGGCTCCATTCGAGCCCAAGTCTTTCGAAGTTCATCCCACCAACTCACAATATGTGCCATTACCTATGATGGGCTTTGAGTACGTTAACAGTTTTCCACCAATCCACAAAAGTCCACTTAGACCCTCGGTTGGAATCATGGCCCACCTAGTTGTTAGTGACCTACTTATCTATCCCTTTAGCCTTAGGAAGGCCTACCAACACTTAGAGAGATCCTAAATCCTATCAAAAGAGGATACTCTTTATATATCTCTTGTTTGTTCAACAATATATCTTGTGCTCACCTAATTCTAAAGGACAACTAAAATATGTAAAAAGTTGAAGGATGATCCTAAAGTTATGGCATACGCTATGACAATGAGAACAAAAAAGAAGAAGTTCTCACATATAAGAGGCTTGTCCCTAAATCTTAAGTGTACATCTTAACTTGAAAGGTTCATAAGACCATAGCCTAATTGCTATAATAAGTCCAAATCAAAAGGCCATTTTGAAAAAGAGGGCATTGGGCCTAAGATAATGAGTATGCTACGGACTTAACATCCCAAAATCCTACAAAGTCAATATGGGTTTCCCTAATCTTGGGCCTCTTTGTTGCATGCCTAGGCCCAAAATAATGAGAACTTCATGGACCTTGAGAGGAAGACTAGAATGTATTCTAGCTAATGGGCTACTTCAAAAAAAATGATGATAATGAAATGAAAAAAGAAACCGAGGTGATGAATATATTGTAAGCCCATGTTTGAGACAAAGGGTTGAAAAACTCTAAGTACATTCTAATGAAAGCCCATAAGAGTAAGATGAGAGCATTATTGTAAATGGACCAAAGCCTAATGAAACAAGGGGCAAGGCTCATAAGAGAAAATTGAGTGACTTTGTAATTGGGCCTTCATTAAAATGGACTTAAAGATTTTCTAAGAGCACCTAAAAACGAAAAGGGACCTTTTAATTGGGACATGAACTTAATAAAAATGGGACTTCTTTTTCAGGCACCATTGCACCACCAAGGTTAAGAAAACACGTCCCCACTCCGATTCAAGTCCAATGGAAGGCAAGACATTCAAAGAAGAGGAAAGGATGGAGGCTTCAAGTGAAAAGGCCCTCATGCAAAAGAAACTCGAGTGTGTGGAAGTGCTAGTTGAAGTTCTTAAGAAGATAATAAGCCATCTCTCTGAGATAGAAGAAGAAGAGGGTAGGGCTAACTCTGGGCAAAGCGAGCTGACTTAAGAAGACATTGATCGCATGATGATACAAGGGAAGGTCCGCCTACTTCTACCTAACTTCATGCCATAATTGAAAAGCACTCCCGAACCATGAACTTTCAAGAGGGCTCACATCAATGACTTCTCTAAATCGGGAGACGAGGGATCTTAGGAAGACCATGATTGGCTAGAGTGGACCTCGAAGATGGGTACAACTCAAGTCACCCCAGCTCGCTTTATGCTTGAGCGCAACATAGAGGCTTCTTCCGACAACAATTAATACCTCATACTGACTCAAAATGAAGAAGAAAAGGAAGGAGATGATGAAGTGATCAGCTATTGGAGTGAAGACGATGGCGACTGGTTCTTCAATGAGGTGGCAAAAGACTTCCCCAATAAGGGTAAGGTTCTGTAGGACATAACCAAAGCTATGCACATATGGAAACCTCTAGAAGAGGAGGACTGGTCCGCTGAGCTAAAGAAGGGCGAGAAGAAGAACGACAAGCCTTAAAGAGGAAAGAAAACAGAATTCATCATGCATGTTGTGGGGCAACTTAATAATTGGACTTGGATTGGGTTTTCTGAAAATGTGGGAAAGAAAGTATGTAATGCAAGTCCCAATGTACTTTTCAACATTTTTAATAAGATGAATTCTGATGTGTCACAAATATTCTACACTTAAATGATTCAAATGAATTTGAAAATGAAATTAATAAACAATTGGAAAAGAAAATTGAACCTATGGAACTAACTTTTGAAACTCTTAATTTGGGCAATGATGAGAATCCATGTTTAATTAAAATTGACTCAACCTTAAATGAAAAGGAAAGAAAAGATCTTAAAAGGTTACTCACTGAATTTCAAGAGGTGTTTGCATGGTCCTATGAAAATATGCTCGGTATTGATCCCGAGATAGCTCAACATCACATTGACACTCATGCTCACATGGTGCCCATCAAGCAAAAGTTGAAGCGTATGAGAACTAAATTGCTTCTAAAGATCAAAGAAGAGGTTACCAGGCAATTGAAGGTAGGGTTCATCAAACCCATACACCAAGCCGAGTGGATAGTCAATGTTGTGCTCATACCCAAGAAAGATGGGAAGGTAAGAATTTGTGTGGATTTTAGAGATTTGAACAAAGCTTGCCTTAAGGATGAATTCCCTCTCCCTTACATAGATGACTTAGTGGATAACACAGCCGGTAGTTCCTTGATGTCTTTCATGGATGGTTTCTCAAGATACAACTGGCTCCTAGGAATATGACCAAGACTACCTTCAGCACAAAATAGAGAATTTATTACTACACCATGATGCCATTCAGGCTCAGGAATGCAGGTGCAACCTACCAAAGAATGGCCACAGCTTTGTTACATGATATGATGCACAATGAGGTTGAAGTGTATGTTGATGATATGATTGTGAAATCCAAAGAGAAGGAAGGTCACATCGTTAACTTGAGGAAGTTCTTCAAAATGATCAAGGAGTATAGGCTAAGATTGAACCCGCAAAAATGCACCTTCGTGGTAATCGCGAGAAAGTTGTTAGGCTTTTTGGTAAGTGATAGAGGAATAGAAGTTGACCCATCAAAGATCAAAGCCATATTAGAAATGCCTCCACCCAAAAGTGAGAATGAGATAAGGGGATTTTTGGGCCGATTACAATACATTAGTCGATTCATTGCCAAACTCACTTCCACTTGTGAGCTCATCTTCAAGCTCCTAAGGAAGAATGAACCTCATGAATGGAATGATGAATGTCAGAAAGCTTTCGAGCTCATTAAGGAGTTTCTCCTCCATCCACCTATCTTGATACCCCCGATGCATAAGACCATTATTCCTCTATCTCTCTATCATAGAGGATGCGGTTAGAAGTATGCCTGCACAAGAAGACAATGATAAGAATGAGAAGGCCATATATTATTTGAGCTAGAGCCTAGAGGTTCCATGACTACAAGACTAGATACACACCTATAGAAAAATCGTGCTTTGCTCTCATATGGGCTATATAGAAGTTGAGACACATCATCCTACCTTTACAGATATAAGCAGTAGCCCAAATGGATCCATTGAAGTACTTGTTTGAGAGGCCCGCTTTGAGTGGAAAACTGTCGAGATAATTGATCCTATTATCGGAATTTGATTTGAATTATGTGGCGAGGAAAACCATCAAAGGAAGTATCATATCAGATTTTTGTGCCAAGAACCCCGTGGAAGGAAAGAATGGTAGAGAAGACTTTCCGAATGAGGATATTTTGGATATTGAGCTAAGGGCATGGAAGATGTATTTCGATGGAGCCGTGAACCAATATGGAAATGGGATAGGAGTACTCTTGATCACTCCCGAAGGATCTCACATACCTTTAGCAGTTAAGTTGAACTTCGAGGTAACCAATAACATGGCAGAATATGAGGTTTGTATAGCCAGAATGGAAGCACTCTGAGAGTTTGGGGTAAGAAAGGCCAAGGTCTTTAAAGATTGGACTTTGGTTATAGCTCAAGCACAAAGGTTGTGGAAAGTGAAGGAAAAGCACTTAAAGCCCTATCAGTAGTATCTAGAGAGGATTTGACCAAAACTTTTGACAGAATCGAGTATATGATCATTCCTAAAGCTCAAAATTAGTTTTCAAACACCTTGGCTACTTTAGCTTCCATGGTTGAAGTACCCGAAGGATTGTGGACATGACCCTTAGAGATTGAACAAAGTTATGGGATGGTACATAAAGAGAAAGCCAAAGCTTCAATCTTGGTTATAGAAGCGGAAGGGGTTCCTTGGTATTATGACATTGTGAAATTCTTAGAATTGAGAGTATATCCCGACGGTGCCGACAAGAGAGAGCATCGTTTGATTAGGATGATGGCAATGCAATACATCTTAAATGAAGGTCAGCTCTATAGGAGATCCTATGATGGTATACACCTTCGTTGTTTAAAGAAAGATGAAGCCGAGAATGTTTTGGAAGAAATATATCAAGGGATGTGTGGTCCTCATATGAATGGGAGAATGCTAGCCAATACGATTTTAAGGATAGGGTACTATTGGAACACGATGAAGACCGATTGTGTAGACTTTATGAAGAGTTGCCATGATTGCCAAACATATGCAAATTTGAATCACGTACCACCTAGTAAGCTATACAGCACCACCTCTCCATGGCCTTTCTCAGTTTGGGGTATAGATGTGATTGGAAGAATAACCCCAAAGGCCTCGAAGGGACACAAATACATCCTAGTGGCAATTGACTACTTCACCAAGTGGGTGGAAGCCGCCTCTTACTCCGTGTTAACAGCCAAGCATGTGGCTCGATTCATAGAGAATAACATCATTTGTCAATATGGGGTGCCCTAAAAGACCATCTCCAATAATGGTTCTCATTTTAAGGGAGAGGTTAGAACAATCATGGAACTGTACAACATTGAGCATCACAAGTCTTCACCATATCGACCACAGACCAATGGGGACGTAGAAGCAGCTAATAAGAACATCAAGAACATCCTAGCCAAGATGGTAGTGACATACAAAGATTGAGCCGAGAAACTTCCATTTGCCTTATGGGGTTACAAAACTTCTATCCGTGCATCAACTGGGGCAACCCCCTACTCTTTGGTCTACGGTAGTGAAAATGATCAGTGGCAAGAACAACCAAAGGAGATTGGAAGGATTTTGGTCAGATACTATGATGAGCTTTTCAAAACTCAAACTCGTAGGGCCCTTTCATTGCCACTGGATTTCATCCCTCAAATTGTAACTAATGACATGAATACTCAACTAGTTAGGACTTTTCAAGAGTGGGAAATAGTGGATGAACTTAAACAGATGGCTCCGCTCAAAGCCCCAGTCCGGATGGAATGCCCCTTATTTTTTATCAGCACTTTTGGCAAGTGGTGGATCACGAGTTAATTCATTCAATTTTATCTTGGCTAAATATTGGCAGATTACCATATCCTGTTAATCATACCTTTATAATCCTTATCCCTAAGATTACAAGCCCTAAACATGTGCATCAATTTCGCCCTATTAGTCTATGCAACATTCTATATAAGATTTTTTTCTAAACTCTTAGCATATAGATTAAAAAAAATTCTTGCTATCCCTCATCTCTGAACACCAGTCAACATTTGCTAAAAATCACCTTATTACTGATAACATTATGGTTGCTTTTGAGACTCTCCACTATATGAAAAATCACAAGGCAAGTACCAATGGTTTTATGGCAGTCAAGTTAGACATGAGTAAAGCTAATGACCGTGTAGAGTGGGACTTCTTGGAGAACTTGATGAGAAAAATGGGTTTTTGTATGAGATGGATTAATTTGATGATGGAGTGTGTGAAAACAGTTTCTTATTCTATACTGTTGAATGAGGAACCTTAGGGATTGATCCAACCATCTAGAGGAATACGGTAAGGAGACCCATTATCTCCCTTCCTCTTCCTCTTTTGCACTGAAGGGCTACATGGGCTTATAAAGAAAGTCGCTAGAGCGGGTGATATTAGAGGCTTCTCCCTATGCAAAAAAGGACCTAAACTAACTCATTTGTTTTTTGCAGATGATAGTCTTCTTTTTTGTAGGACAATCTTGGAGGAGTGTAACAAGGTCTTAAAAATTCTCTTTGATTATAAAGCTTTATCTGGTCAGAAAATTACTAAAGAAACAACAGCTCTTTTCTTTAGCAAATTAACCCAAATGCATCAAGAAATACTATCAAGGGAATATTTGGAGTACAAGAAATCAAATTCTATGAGAAATACCTCGACCTCCCTTCCCTTGTAGGGAGAGGAAAGAAGGCTAGTTTCAATTACATAAAAGAACAAATTTGGAGGAATTTACAAGGGTGGGAAGGTAAACTCTTATCTCAAGCCAGAAGAGAAGTTCTTATTAAAGTTGTGATCCAAGTCATCCCCACCTATGCTATGGGTTGTTTCAAACTGCCATTAGGCCTTGTTAATGAAATTGAAGCAATGATAAAAAAAAGTTTTGGTGGGGGCGGTGAGGAGATAGAAGAAAGTTACATTGGCTACAGTGGGAAGAGATGACAAAAGCTAAAACAGTAGGTGGAATGGGTTTTCGTGATTTAGCTCTTTTCAATGATTCTTTGTTGGCCAAACAAGCATGGAGATTGTTGCATGATAAAGATACCCTCTTCTACCAGGTCTTTAAAGCCAAGTTTTTTTCCACATTACTCCAAATAGGATATTCACATCAAAAAAATAAAATAAAAAATCAAATCCAGGACGGAATCAGAAGCAACCTCATTTGAGTAAGAGTCACACCAAACCGAGAGCACAAAATGCAAGAAAATAAAACCCAAACAGGATATTCACATCACAAAAATAAAATAAAAAATCAAACCCAAGACAAAATCAGAAGCAACCTCATTTGAGTAAAAACAATTATACCTTAGAGTCCAATCTGTTAAAGATCTTGCTGAAACCAAATTGCTTTCCTCTCTGAGATAAATAAACCAATGAGATATCAGATAAGTTTGTGTTGAAAAAAAAAAACCCAAAATCAGAGACTAAAAGAAGGAAATTGAGAAGAAAAAAAAAAAAACCCAACAAAAGAGAAGGATGACTTACACATGTAGAGAGAGAACTCGGTGAGAGAGGTGGAGGAGCACTGCCAAATCGTGATGGTGATTCGAGAGCTGAGAGAGGCAGAGAGACTAAGAAAGAGCTGATGCTTGAGAGAAGCGGAGAGAGAGCTTAGGGTTTTTTTCTAAAAAAATTTCGGGTCCAAAAGGTATATTTATATGAACCCGAACCCGATCCAACACTAACCCAAAACCGAAAATAATCTGATCTTCAAACCTGAAACCCGACCCGAATATTCTCATACCCGCCCAAAACCCATTGGGTTGGGTTGGGTCCCTGCTCAGCCTTACCCGGAAGATCCTTTGCATGCTTTATGGACCTGCACTAAATTGGATGTTGTTTGGGCCGACTCCGAGCTCTGGGATTTTAGGAGCCAACCTCAGCTCCAAGATTTCAAGCAACTCAAGGCTTGGGTGCTTATGCATGCCAAAAATCCAGAACTATTCGCCACTGTTGCTTAGGCCATCTGGAACCAAAGAAACCAAATTCATCTTCAATGAAAGTTCTACACCACAGAACAACTTTTACAGCTAGCTAAGGATCACTTTGGGGAATTTAAGGCCATTTCCCCAACACCTACACCTCCTCCACGACAGACCTGAGTTACCTGGAAACCACCTCTATTAAATTATTTCAAAATAAATTACGATGGAGCCATTTTCGCTGAGGATAATAAATCTAGGATCGATATTATTATTCGCGATAGTCAAGGGATGGTAATTGCTACTCTAGCCCAACAATTCCTCAAGCATACCAAGTAGCAGAGATTGAAGCAACGGTAGTAATACGAGCTCTTGAGTTTGGGATAGAAGTGGGTGTTAGCAGTGTCATTGTCAAGGGTGACTCTAAGTTAGTGGTGAAGGCTTTGCAGCATGATAATCCAAGTTTGGCTTCACATGAATTACTGTTAAAGGATGCTGGTCTTTTTCCTTGTTCTTACTCTAAATTGCTCTACTCTCACACAAAGAGAGAGGGAAACAAAGTTGTGCATAATTTGGCTAATTTAGCTTCCAATTATTCAGTTTGTGTCGTGTGGATGGAGGATGTTCTACCACTTATACTTTCTATACTTCAAGCCGATATGGCTATTCAGTTTCAATAATATGAGTGTCTTCTTTCTCAATAATAATAATAATAATAATGTTCAATGTGAAAATATCATTAGGTTGATTGACTTTCTTACAAGCCGGTTGATTCTGGTTATTTGATTTCCTTCCTTCACTCCATTTTTCTTTGTATTGTTAAAGTATTAATAACTAAAAAGAAAGAGACAAAGAGGGCGAGAGTGGAAAAGATGCTCACGAGATTCTGTAATGGGTACCCGAATTTCTTTTCCATTCTTATTTAGATTGATTAATTGCCAAAAGAAAATTATAGGAAAAGAAAAAGATATTTTCTAAAGAAATTAAGAGGGAAAAGAAATAGAGCTGAAGAAATTTAGCCCCCGAAAAAAAAAGATTATAGGATTTTAACCAAAAAAAAAAAAATTATTTAATAATTAATTTGATAGTTGGGGAAATGAAGAATTTAAACTCTAATAAATCAGAAATGTCTTTTTGTACCTATTCTCTCTTAAATGTTACTATTATTTTGAGCAAAATTTGTAATGTGGTTTTGTTAAAACCTCATTTCTTCTACAGTTCTACTTACTGAGCGTTTGGATCAATTCACGTCCATGTTTGGACGTTTTGCGTTTCAACCCCCTTTTTTTTTGGGGGGGGGGGGGGACCAATGCCTAGTACACTGTTCATGGGACATGAACAGTGCATCAAGGCATATGAACAGTGTTTTTTAGTGTGAACAGTAACTGAAATTTTTTTTTATTGTTTTCAGCAAAATAAGCGATATTCAAACACACCCTTAATGTGTTCTTTTTTTTTAATCTAAATGTCTTCGTTAAGAAGGTAAATATATATATATATATATATATATATATATATCAACTGAGTTACTAAAAATATCAATTGAATTTTTCAACAATAAGCTTTGAGTAATATTATAAGCACAAGTTATTTTGAAACATTTTTACAAATTATTAATGTGGCAAATTCTTACTGGTTTTAATTTTAATTTTTTTTGAGAAAAAGGTAAGCGAAATTTTATTAAAAAATTAAACAAAATCATACTGGAATACATCCTCCAAATCACCAGGTAGTTCTTCTACCCATACATTAGTGTCAGCAGATAAAACTTATCTTCTAACTAGGCCATGAGCCAGCCTATTCCCCTCTCAACGGACCTTACTGGTTTTCATTTAGGCCTACTACTAACCTTATTTTTTTACTTACTAATAATCACTTACCACATCAATAGTTTGTAAATATGTTTGTAAAATAGCCTTTAACTTTAACATTTTCCAAAAGATTTTAGCAATAAACTAAATAAATTGATGCTAAAACCTCTTTGATAAGCAAAGATTTAAGTTATTTCCTTTTTCACCAAATGAAAAAAAAAAAAAAAAAAAAAACGGAATTGAAGAAACTTTAAAATGAAGACAATACACATTTCACTCAAAAATTGCTGGCCTTTACTTAAATCACATTTACCATATCTTCTTCTTCTTCTTCTTCTTCTTCTTTTTTTATTTTTTATTTTTATCCACATAAATTTTATGTGGTGCTTTTTGGGGTTAGACACATGGAAACTTTCATTACTTCCATTTGAACAAGCAAGAATCTTTACCCATCAACCCAAATCTATCTTTCCTTTATTTCCTATCCACATCTCAATCACGACGGTGATCGAAGCCCTTAGAGTAGATTTACAAGATATGATGAGTAGTATAGACTATAGATAGAAGAGAGTCCAATTTTTATTGTACTCCTCTCCGGCTACTAATTAATTAATTAATTAAAGAATTGTATCGGCACGTGCCGGCCTGCTACAGTAAAGCAAAAAGTGTAGGAATCTAATCAAGATCCCACGACCCTATCTATCTATCTGCCCGTCTAGACCGGCATCAAAAATCAAACGGCTCTAAACCAATCACAAATATTTACCCTTGATCCTCATCGAACGGTCCACATTGAATCTCTCTCCCTCTAACTATTACCCAACTATAAATCTTCAACAAAACCCGGTCCAAAATCAAATGCGCACACAGATTCACACTGACTCTCTCTCTCTCTCTCTCTCTCGCTTTGAAAAAACAAAAAACCTTTCTATTTCTATTCTGCTAATGTACGCTTCCCAAGTTGAGTGACTGACAGTGCCTTATCCTGCGCACCCTGAGATGTCTCCGGCGACATCGAGAGTGATAAGAATCTCACGGTATAGGAGGGCCCACTAGGGTGATATTTTTTATTTTTGGGGTTTTTGATCAGACGGTGGGGATTGGTTGGTGTAATCAGTCAGAGGAAGGAAGAAGAAATGGACGGCCAGAAAAGCCAGCAGGCGAAGCTCAAGAGAACACAGTCCTCACTCCTTCGTTCATCACCCACCATCCGATCATCCATTCACAGCCTCTCTTCCATCACCGAAGGTGACGCTATCACACCCCATCACCACCTGCAGCAGCAGCACGAAGACGATGATGATGATGATGAAGAAGAGAAGCTGTTGAAGACGAAGACGAAGAAGAAACCGATAAAACCCGGTTCGAGCTCATCTCCTCGACCCGGTTCGAACCCGGTTCTGGCCATAACCTCGCTCTCATTCTTCACCATCTTCTCCTTCTCTTTCCTCTTCTACTACTACTTCTTCTACCTTAGAAACGAAGAAATACCCACCTCGGAAAACCTCCTCTTAGCCCTTATCTTCATCGCGGTTACGCTTTTCTTCGCGTCCAAACACAAGGGTCTGATCCACCAAATCGTAATTGTAGTGAAACACTCGTGGGACGAGAACGCAAAACGACTTGGGTTTTCGAGAACGAGCTCGAAACCGGTCCAATGGTCCATCGGTGGGGAGCAGCAGCAAAATAGCATGGAAAAAACTCAGAGAATCAACAGCAGCAAAAAGAAGATTACAAGGGAAGGCGTGGAGTTTTATAGCAATGGGGATTTCTATGAGGGCGAGTTTCACAAAGGGAGGTGTAATGGGAGTGGGGTTTATAACTATTTTGTGAATGGAAGATATGAAGGGGATTGGATTGATGGGAGGTATGATGGGTATGGAATAGAGAGCTGGGCTAGAGGGAGTAGATATAAGGGTCAGTATAGACAAGGTTTGAGACATGGGTTTGGGGTTTATAGGTTCTATACAGGTGATTCTTATGCTGGAGAATGGTGTAATGGGCAGAGTCATGGGATTGGAGTTCAAACTTGCTCTGATGCTAGCTGCTATGTTGGTCTGTTCAAGTGTGGGGTCAAGCATGGCCTTGGTTGCTACCACTTCAGGTGAATCTTTATTTTCAAATTTTGATGTTACTTACTTATATGGTGTTTTAATTATTGGGTTTTTTTAATTTTATTTTATGTTTGGTTTGAACTGTTACATGATTAATACAACAGTGGAGGTTTTTTAAAAAAAATAAATAAATAAATAAATTGTGTGTGATTTTGGTTCAAAGATTGAATCTTTATGATTTTCTTGAAGGTACGTAGGTTAAGGGTAATGGGTTTTTTTTGGATTTTGAAACGACCTGATAGAAAGTTAGAAACTGACTGTGCAATTGTTAACTTTGATTCCTGTTTTCTTCAAATTTATTGTGATTCTAAGTTTTAACTGGTAACCATTTGGTGGTCCATTATTTTTGCTTTGTTGAATATTCCTGGGATCCGTGTGGTGGTTTGGTTTTTGTGAAATTTTCAATTTTTGCTCTTTCTGGTTGTAGAACTGTTCATTATGGAGGTAATTCAGATTCTGCTGTTCTCTGACTCTGTTACTCAGTGAAACTTTAATATGCATTTATTTTGGTCAAGATTTATTTGTAGTCTTTGTATTGGTGCTGAATTGGTTGGTACTGTCCTGGTACAAGATACTTATCTGTTGGAGATTTATTTATCAATCAATCATTTTTCTTTTTAAAATGTTGTTGTTATTTATTACTACTGTCTTTGTGATTTTTATTTATGTTTTCTATTTAGAGTGACACTGACTCTAGCTTAGGTAAAAATGATTGTATAAAGGGAACCCAACATTGACAATGAATTTGATTGTGATGTAGGAATGGAGATAGATATGCTGGAGAATATTTTGGAGACAAGATCCATGGATTTGGTGTCTATCACTTTGCTAATGGTCATTGTTATGAGGGGTCATGGCATGAAGGTCGAAAGCAAGGCTACGGTATGTATACCTTCCGAAATGGAGAACGAAGATGTGGTGAATGGGATGGTGGTACCCTTAAGCATCCTCTGCCCCCACTAACCGATACAGTCCTTCGAGCAGTCCAGGTATTTATTGACATTAATTTCCTATTGATGCATTGTTGTCATGTTCATTGTTATCAAGCCTTGCTCATACTATAACACGCTTTCTCACTCTTCAATTTATGTGATGAAATTGCAGGCTGCGAGAAAAACTGCAGAGAATGCTATTAACCTTTCCCGAGTAGATGAACTGGTAAACAAGGCAGTCATGGCTGCAAATAGGGCCGCCACTGCTGCTAGAGTTGCTGCTGTGAAAGCTGTTCAGAACCGGATGGACGGGAAATTTTGCGATACAAATGTTTAAGAGTCTGGCTTTGTTTGGAACTTGTAATTGTAAATTTCACTAATTTTTAGTATTTTAATGATGTCACCCCAATGAGCAAAAAGCTCATAGGAGGTTGAGAGAGAGAGAGAGAGAGAGTCTGTTTGAGGTTTTGTCAGACACAATGTAACTTGTATATACATCATGTACATGAGCATCAGTGGAAGATGAATTTTGAAGATCAAGATCTTTCTAACTTTTATTTTCCCCACTTTTGCAATCTTCCCGAACTTAGTGATTTCTTGTGGGGTACTTGATGCATGAAGCTCCATTATTGTGTTTTTTTACTGTAATAATGAAGCGTAGGTATGATTGCCAGCTATCCAATCAAAGACAACAACACAAGAGCCTTATCTAAATTGGGGCCTAAAGTTGCATCTTTGGATTAAGGAAAACTGTACCTACCTGCCATATGATTCGTAAGTTGTATGCTTAACTCTCCAAACCCGCACCCAACAGAGGAAAAACTCTTCAGTTTATGTGGTGTGTGGAGGTGGCAATTTTTGGTGTTTGCTTTACCCATTTTTCACAAAGAACCTCCCCTACAAAGACACCCACCCCCCCACCCCGCACAAAGCTTTCCACATGACTTATATGAGAAAACAGAAATCTTTTTATATATATAGGTCAGCTGATAGATTTGTCTCCAAAAATATTTGCAATTTATCTAATCATCCAGATACCATATCGAGTAGAGTTTTACATCTATGCCACAAAGCGCAAAGTTCGTTAAAACCGTAAAAGAAAAGAAGCCATGTGGCCAGATATGTTTGGGACTTGTCATTATTATTACACACTGAACATGATCTGGTACTGGAAGTGGTGGGTGGGGTTCTTGTCTTGGTAAAAATAAAAAATAAAAACAAAAATAATCTATAGCTTTTCATGCATGCTGCTGCTGAATCCACAAGCTGTATTTTATTTATTCATTTTATTAAAAGCACAAAAAAGATTTTTATTTTTATTTTTTATTAAAAAAAACTGTCACAACCATGTAAGATATACTTTTATTTGCTTCTACTTACTTTAATCCCTACCAGATTGACAGATTCAAATCCAAATCCCTCCCTAGTTTTAAACTTTCAACCACTTCACATGTCTTTCACAAAAGTCCAACAAGAAAAAAAAGGGTTTGTTTACTAAGATCTTAAGGGATTTTGATGAGAAATTATTCTGCCATTGACTAATCCTTCAGATGGGTTTGGTTAAAAAAGGGAATACCTCAGCCTCGACAAGATCAACATGCTACTGCTACTCTAATTACTAAAATTATTAATAGAGATAGAGAGCCATTTTAATTTATTCTCTTTTTTTTTTTTTTTTTGTGCATAATGTTTGTTTTAGCATGTTCTTACCGTTACTATAATAATGTTATAATAGACATCCACTAATAAATAAATTATTATATATGTTATGATGTGGCTGTGGCTTCATAATTGAAAGTTTTTCTTCATTTTGGTTACCTTGGGAAACGTCATTATCCGACCATTGTAGGAGGAGCTTCAATTTAATATTTATTGGTATTTGTTTCTTACCTCTAGACCTTTAGATCTGGTCAAATTTCTTGAGGATAACCCCAAATAAAAAATACTAGTATTTGCTAAGAACAAAGCTGCAAGATTAGGATTTACTTCTACCCATTAAAAGTTATATAGATACCAACAAACTGAACAAAGATTGCATAACCTTTTCGTTTGATAAAAGGGTGATGTTAGTGTAATATACAGGTTGTATTATGATTACTTATATTTTTTTTCTTTTTTTTTTTGAGTAAATGATTACTCATAAATTGACATTATCATTTATATATAATAGGAAAAGTGACCCTGTGTGGTTTTCATTTAGAAAATTAATTCTTTTTAATAAAAAAAAAAAATCTTTATTTTTTGGGAAGATAAATTGACACCATTTCAACTTGAAGCTAGTGAAATGGTAAAATTGCTGCTTCCAACAAACTTACTTTAATATGCCACCATCCTCCCATCAAAAAATAAAGGAAAATTTTAACGAGTGCACTTAGGGCACTGGTTAAGAATCCAATTAAAAAAAGTTTTTATGGGGAAAAAAAAAACAATTAACATTTTGACAGCTTTTTTCATTTTCCATAAAAGTAATGTTAAAACTTTCCTAAAATAGATTGTTAACGAGTGCCCTAAAGGCACTCATTAACATGACCCAAAAATAAAAACCTAAAATAATGCCACCATCCATCTTAATATGCCAAGTCATAAACAACTCAAATCCTAATATCAAAGTACACGATTAAAAATTATGCTAAAATACTGCAAATTTTATAAATTGATTTGTAAACAATTATAAAAGTAATTTAAATATTCATTTATTATATTATTTAAATGGTACAAATCATATTCTTGATACATCAATTTGTAAGTTCTTTTTAATAAAGGGCAATTATTATGAAGTAGATATTATAGGCTAAAATTCTATCATATATATATATATATATATATATATAATACAACATGTATAAAACTTGCAAGCTAATGTATCACCAATTACAAAAACGTAATTCAAATATTCATTTATTTTGTTGTTTAGACACCAATTTTATTTCTTTTTGACACATCAATTTGTAAATTTTTTATAATAAAAATTGTACTAGCTCTAACATTTTCCTTAAAGAGAAGATATAAAAGTTGATGGAATTAACATTTTTCTTCCGATTACATTTCATGATTGGACTCAAGTGAGATAGCAAAGAATTTACATTACCACACTATAGAATAGGTTAATTCTAAGTAATTATACAATGTTCCAGAAGTACAATAATGATATACTCCTTCGTCTCATACAATAATGAGTTTCACTACTTAAATTTTTTGTAAAATTCACTATTTATGTTATAGGAGTAAGCACAACAGTATTGTATTCCTAGAGTATTATATAATTTTCAATTAATTCCATTTAAAAAATTTTAAAAATATTTATTCATTTTAAAAAATAAGTGGATTATATTTTATTATTTCATCAACATTCAAATAAATGTTGATTATCTTTCTCAATAAATAAATGTTGATTATCTCTAATTTGGTATCTATTTAATTTAAAGATAATATGGAAAAATGTAATTTACTCTTTTCAAATTGATAGTAGTAGATAAAATTTTAGTACTTTTTAGAAATCTAAAAGTATAATGATAATTTAAGGGCTGTTGATATCTTATGTCATAGTAAGATAAAGATGCAGTGAGATTTGACTTTAGTTTTTTTTTTTTTTTTGAGTTTTAGAAATTAAGGCCAGTTTAGTAATGTTATTCTAGTAACGTTGTTTGAATTTTTTAAAAATACGTATGAGTGAAAAAAGTATATAAAAATACATGTAATGTTGTTTAAAAACTGAAAATCGTTGCTCAAAATCGCGTACCAAACTGCCCCAAAGTGCAGTGAATCTTAAGTTTTTCTTTTAATCTAATTTCAACTCTTTGAAAATTTAAATTTTAAATGCGACACACAGAATAATGAATAATGGGTACTGGGGAGGCATGTCTGGTTCGTGCATTTATGATTCATTATCATTTATCACCACACATTTCCTCATGTCTTCCTCCCATCAATGTTTTGATTTATTTAAAATTTTAGCCCCCTTCAAAACACATTTTGTTCGAGTAATATACCCCTGCTGTACACTACCACTCTACTAACATTCCATTTTGTCAATCACCGTTTAATTATTTCGTTTTATAAAAGAACACATTAGATCCACGCGGCAGATATAATGCTCAAAACATGTTTATTTATTTTTAATTGTAACATAATGCTCAAAACATGTTTCAGAAGTGGTACTACCACTTTATTTTATTGTTTAAATATGACCGTAAAATGACTTATTTTTTTGGTTATGTGTTTTTTAATTTTTAATAGCTGAATATGTTTTTTAAAATCAGCATTAAGGCTTAAAAGGAAGAGAATTTTTTTTTTGTCCTAGGTGTTTTTAGGACGTTTACCAATTGATGATTTTAAAAACATTTTAATATCACTTTTAAAAAAATATATAAAAAAATAATTAAAAAAGTCAATTACTTTTTTTTTATATAAAAATTTTAAAAATTAATGTAACATCTGTTACCATTATTATTTTGGTATTGCTTTCAATGGATATTAGTCCAAGAAATAGTTGGAACTTCGAGCTATAGCGTAGCTTCTATACCAATTACCATGTTGTTCAGTGATGGAATGGACAAGGTATTCACTACTCAAGCAGAAATATGCAAAAATGGACATGAAGTGATGAACCATTGGGCTTGAAAAGCGTGTAAAAATTGCATTAGCCATTTGGCATAAAAAATAATTATATAAAAAATTAAGTTCTCATTAACGAGTGCCTTAAAAATTTTGATAATAATTTTATAGAAAATATAAAAAATTTTAAAACAATTAATTAATTTCTTCTTCCCTCATAAAAAGTTTGTTAAAAAATTGTTTCTAGATCAATATCCTTAAAATATGCATTAACATTTTTCAAAAAATTAAATGAGCTAGCGGGAAGGGTATCGCAGCTATGGGTATTTAATTTTAAACTGGTCCAATTATATTATCTTGCAACATGCTGAAATTCTCTTTGTAGTTTGTACTCCATCATTGTAATTTAAGAAAATACTATATAATAGCAGCAACGGGATATATTGGGCCACGTGGTACGTGATAATTGTTACAGGAAGTAATTATATATAAAGACTATAGGGAGACATAATTGTAGGAGAACCACATTCAAAGATTCTGTCTTTTGCTTGCAATTTAATCAAACCTTGATGTAAAATGATCTTTGATTTTATTAAAAGGTATTTCTATTGTGGAGTTCTGAGATAGGTGCAATGGTTTTATATTAGACAAGCTAGAGTCGCAACTCTCAAGCTACCTCCGCGGATCATAAACTTTTAGAAGCTCGGTTAACTAATTCCTTTAAAGCATTGATAAGCCAAGAATGTATTGACTCCTTGTGATTAATTAATCAATTAATTAGCTAAATTGATTAATTAATCAGATTAACATATAATATGCGTAGCAGCACAAACAAATAACCAATTAAACTAAATGCAGCAAAAATTAAATTGACACAGGCGATTTGTTTTCGAATGAGAAAAACCAATACGGCAAAAATCCCACCGGATGATTTTAAGATCACCACTCCTGAGAATTCACTATTATCACAACAAGCGGTTACAAGTAAAGGAATCTCAGTACCTTATACCAATCTACAGTTGAACATTTACCCCAATACCCAATTGAACTTATTCAGTAGTGACAATCTCTCATTTTCAATGCACGGCTCCCAGTACGTGACTAACCAATAGATGCGCAGATCCTAGTACGCGATTTGATCACCAACTTAAGAAAGATGTTGGCTGCAAAATTCTTCAATTCATCCAGATGATGAAAATCAAGAAGCTCATTGATCACAAAACCCTACAGTGTACAAACACAGTAGCTTCTTCAAGAGAAAGATGAATTAGGACAAATTCTGTCTTCGGTCACAATTTGCATTAACAAGACTTTGCTCTACACTTATGCAACTGTGCCACCTTTGATAACCTTAAAATAATCCTTATATATGTTTAGGGTTGTAAGAAAAGAAAGCACAAACATACACTCAAAGATTCGATGAAAAACAGCTTTGAAAAATTGAGTTTCATAAACCTTGATAGATAGCCATCTATTGAGCTAGCTATCGAGCCACGGGCTGAAACAACTTTTAAACCTCGATAGATGCTAGCTGTCGAGTTTTAAAAACCAGCACTTTTTCATTTGTTTCTTGAACTGACTTGCATGGTTTTAACACTTGAATCTTGAAACCTTGTTCCATGAAATATTAAACACATCCTAGATCTACCTAATTACAAGTAAAGTGCGTTTTGTCAAAGGATTAACCAATTACATAAAATATTGACATATATTCCTAACATTGAATCACATATGTCCTAACAAGCATTTATTAAAGGAATATTTTAACATCACTTTTATTAGAAACATAAAATGTTGTAATAAACAAAAGTAATTACTTTTTTTTTTCTTATAAAAAGTTTCTAAAAATATTTATTAAACTAATGCTCTTAGTCTTCGGGGCTTTAGGGCATTCGTTAACTACTTCCAATTTTTAGTTGGGGCTAAATTAACCATTGAATTAATATAGTAGTCAAGGCAAACACAAATTATATATATACACTCTCACAAACTAGATTATTTTTTAATTAAACTTAGCATCTTCTATCAAAATTATTCTCAAATCTCAACAAAGATCTTTATATATGTGTTTGGCATCAATTTATAAGCTTAGTTTTTAGTTTTTAGTTTTTATGTACAACTTTTTTAAAACCTCACTTTTTCCCTGCATTTTCTTACTTTTTTAAGGTAGGGATATATTTTAGCACATTTTTAGCAAAAAGTTAGATAAGTTGTTCCGAAACAAACATAGTAAACTTCTTCAATTGCTAGTTCATGATTAAATTTTACAATTTCATTTTTAAAGTAAATCATCAATTTGTCTGCAAAAAAACATCGATTAATGTTTTTTATTTATTTATTTTGATGCTTTGACATATCAAGCTCATAATGTTATAATTGAAATCTCAAACAAACATTTTTTCTTGTTTAATAAATCTTGAGAGTCATACTTATCATCAATGTTGAATGAGCACTTTTAGGATTTAAAATTGAGTTCAAAGTGCCTATACCTCCCATATATATATATATATAATAAAAAAAAGAAAAAAGAAAAAAAGAATGTGTATTTTTTACTGCGTGGAGGGCATCTGCTATTTTTTGGGTATAAAAAAGAATGTGTGTATTATGTGTGGTCTGATTGAATTTATAAAGTTGTATTTTATTTTTACACCAATTTATATAATTTAAAAAAAAAAAACTTTACACTTTCTTAGATATAATTGTAGCTGTATTCAATTTATTTTTTTAAAAAGTAAATTCAAGTTATCCCACACTAAAACCTATTAAAAAAATAAAAAATAAAAAAACTCGTTTTAGGGAAATTTTTCTTTGTCTTAAAAGAGAAGTGACTCCTTTAATTTGTTGACTAGTGATAAGCTTTAACAAATCCCAGCAGGTCGACATGAAGATGCTTTCTTTCTCTTTCGTTTTTAATTTTTCCAAATACTTTCGGTGGAAGGTAGTATGGAACTTGGAAGGGACAAGAAATTTAGGGGAAAAGGGAATGGAAAAAGAAATGCACTCACTCCAAAGTCAAGCTTAACGTGGTGTAAGCTTTTGCCCTACGTATAATCAATTAATAATGTATGTATTACTTTTGTCAGTATATATATGCATGAGAAGAGAAATCATGTTTTTTTTTTTTTTTTTTTTTTTTTTTTTCAGGTGTAAATATAGGTTCTGCTCCTTCAGATTCCTCTAATGTAATTGTCGGTCCAGAGGAACAGTCCTAGTTATCAATTGTATTTCGTTTCCTCTCTTTTCTTTTAATATATTTGACTTTGCATATCAAATGTTAAGTACTAACATCTAAAATTTTTCTTCGAAAAAAAAAAAACAACTGAATTGTACTCTTTTTAATCAGCAAGGATGATTCATTAAAGAAGAGGGTCTAGAGTCTAGACCATTCCCCACCTCTAAAGAGAAAATCTAAAAGAAGTGAGAATTTATTGGGGAGAGGGACACCCATCCATATTATAGATAGCAGACAAACGGGTAAGATTGTGAGCCAAAAACATGGCCAGCTAAACACTGCCTTAAAAGGCGACACTTTTTAGTGTTTTTTTTATTTAAATATTTTTATTTAATGTTCTAACACTGCCTTAAAAGGCGACACTTTTTAGTGTTTTTTTTATTTAAATATTTTTATTTAATGTTCTATAGTAGTACTTTTTTTTAAAAATCCTTTCTTCTTGATTTTGAAATTTAAAATTATGTTTTTATATTTAAGTTTTGCTAACATTTATTTTTCGATAGATAATATGTTATTCTAAATCTCTTTGTAATACTATTTGTACGGATCAAGAATAGCAGGCCAGCTCCAAATTACAAAGCCCATTCATCGAATCATCTCGGCCCATCTAAGCCCACTTAGCTGAGTTGAGATGAGCCTAGCCGAGCAAACAAACTAAGTACTCTCAAGATATGCCGTGAACGAGGGATAATGTCTTGGGGGAATCTGCCCGCCGAGCAATAACCAGTGTCAAGCACAAGTTACTTGGAGGTCACGTGAGTAGTAAAAGACGGGCCCAATTTGTTCAAAGATATGATACGATGGGGCCCACTAACGTGGGGAATATCCTCTCATCATGACGACCTCAGTGAGTGGAGGGTATAAAGAGAGGAAGAGAGGGAGGAATTAGGGGTTGGAAAATTGGGGGAAGTGAGACACGAGAGTAGTAAGGAAAGACAAATCCTAGGAATTAGGAAATCTTGTTCAGATTTCAGGGAAAAGGCTCGGTTACATAGTCATCATCTCAGCTGAGCCAAGATCAAGAGATTTTAGGGCCAAATCAACGCTTTAACTCCATTAGTAACCCAAAAAGCCATTTCTTGGACCTCCCACTGTACGATAAGCCCAATCTAAAAAACAAGTAAATTGGGGGCCTAAGCCCAAAAGACCAAGATTATTGGGCAGGAGTCCCCACACAATTTTTTTTTAATTAGGTTGAAAAACTTCTTTTTGCATAATTGTAGTAAGTATTATTTGTAAAATTCTATAAGGTGATATATGCATTTGGAAAATAATATAATCTTTTTAAATTGTAAATAATTTTTATATTACAAGTTTGATTATCATTATGATTATTGGCTTATTGACATTGTTATCTTTCCATTTTATTATTTCATTATTTGCTAACTCTTTTTTGAATTAAAGCACAAAATAGTATAATTTAATTCATCAAGACTCTGTTATAACTTCACTTGATAATATAATCATGTAACAGTGGCCTTGCCTGAAGGACAGCCCTAGGCAATGGCCTAAGTGATCTTGCCCAAGGGCTGGCCCTAGCCACAAATTTGGTTAATATAGTAGTGGGGGGTAGTGAGTGTACAACATTCCAAAAAGAAAAGAAATGCAAAAGGAGTTTGAAAAACTAAGATGATGCTTTGGAGTTTGGATATCCGTATCCCATGAGGCTTCAGTAGGGTCTTGCTTTACTGCCTCTATGATGTGATGGTGCTACTGCTACAACACCATAAAAAATTATATGTTTCTAAGATTGTGATCCTTTGCTATAAAGGAGATTTGTCGATTTTGTATTTTATTCCTCCTATATTTTTGTGAAAAATAATTATTGTATTTCGACCCAAAAAAAAAACTAAATCACTTCATAGACGGTGATGTCTAATTGGTACTTGACTGCTAGCTCAATATTAACATATGTAGACGGTGATGTCTTTTTCCAAAAACTACATAACATGAAAAGTATAAGTCCAGGGGTGTTTGGTAGCTTAGTTTGAACACATTTTTGATTATTTTAAACAATATTACATACATTTTTACATATATTTTTACCCATTCGTATATCAAAAACATCAAAACAATATTACTCAAACTCCTCTGCCAAACACCTGAGGAGAAAATCAAAATTACCTGAAACTTAAAAGATAAGTTACAATACAATTTAATTTTAAGGTTTTGATTTTAGTTTTAAAGATATGGAAAGTGACTATAAGATATAAGATGGAAGACAGCAAAAGCAGCACGCTTTCTACTTTCTTGTCAAAGTAGCGATGTGATCCCTCCCATTTATTTTTAAACTGGCTTTTCTTTATACTTCATTTTATTATAGTAAAGATAGAGAGGTGTGCATATGCAAAGCATTTCCCTTTTACTAAATCAATTCATCTCAATACACCTCAAAATTTAAATTACATTTATTCCTTTGTCCCTCAAAAGTAGACCTCCCTAGTGACTGTGTTTCTTAAAAATAGATCAACCACCTCTTTTTCAATTAAATGATGAAAGATAAAGTGCCTAGCATTATAAGGCTGAAATCCCAGTATTTCAGTACTATGTTGAGTAATGCTACGATTACAAATATTTTTACAATCTGTTATTGTGTCCAACTTCATACTGATTTTCATTTGGGCCTATCACTAATATCACTTTTTCATTTATCAATAACAACTTGCCATCTTAACAGATTGTAAAAAAATTTGTATCTCTAACATTTTTCAAAAGTTAAGATGCATCATCACCACCCCCCCCCCCCCCTCCCTCCCCTCTTAGAAAATATTTTTAAAAATCTTTTACGGTAAAAGAAAAAAACAATTAATTTTTTTACAGATTTTTTATATTTTTCATGAAAATAGTATCAAAACATTTTTAAAATTGTTTATTAACAATTATCTTAAAGGTACCCATTAATATGACCCTTAATTATTTTGTTCATTTGAATGTATGCATTTTTTCTCTAAAAAAATATGAGTTTTATAATTGTACGAGATCCACACATACTGTGAAAAAATTAAAAATATACATTTATCCAATACATTTGTAAACTTATAAATTGCTTGAGAGCCACACACAAATATAATATACAATCCATAAGGTACCTTCTACAGTACACAGTTGTTAATTTGTCTTTTGCCTTCAAAACTCAAGCATGAATGCACAATCCGAAACATGCACTTGAATTTGACCTTCAAATTTCATCTATGCATAATCTTTTCTCTTCCTTATTAGTGTTTAATAACAATGTCACCGTGTTGCTGGGCTTATTGATGTTACAGGATAAAGCAGTGAGCTATCAAAGTTTAAAGTCACTGATCAATTGGTATTTTGAATGTAAATGAAGTACTATCACAGTGTTTTTTTTTTTTTTTTTTTTTCATAAATTTCTGTGAGCGGGTTAAGTCACCTAATCCAGTCCTCTTTATTGACAGTCCATGAAAATATCACGTTAAATAATGTGAGATTAGTTGACGGGATCATCAGAAATAGCCTGTCCAGGTTCTTCCAACCTAAATCTTTTTAACGACAAAAACTTACTCTATGGTTTACATCACAAAAATCTGTTTGACTTTCATATATTAGTATATAACACAACATGGCTTACATTGCACAATTTTTATATTCTAAACATTGGGGGATGAAAACCAATTGGGAGGAAACTTCCTCCAAGGCTCCAACACGCGGTGGTTGGAGAAGATTTTTACAAACTAATTTGGAAGAAAAATTTTATCCGGAATTACAAATTACTAATCATATACTATACTAAATTTTGAATTTACTATTATTATTATTTTTGTAAATACTAAATAGTACACACTACTATTTAGTCTATTTGTCCAAGAGACCTTTACTTTAGTATCAGAGCCAGTGCAGGTGGTGTTAATGTCATTACATCACCAAGACCAAGAGTTTACTTTACCCCACATAAAAGCGTGGCCTTAATTTACATCTCATATTCATATTCTTATTCTATTGTTTTTTTTTACTTCAATTTTCTATCTGGCACAGAATTATGATTTCTCATTTAAATAGACAAGGAAAAGTTATGATTTATCCAGTGAAGTACCAAATATTAGAAAATATTATATTATAGAAATACATTGTCTTGAATATAGATTAATTATCAAATTAATTTAGGCAAGTTTTATAGTTCAATAATCATGTTGTCCACTTTCTTTAATAAAGAGAATCAGGATTCATATCCAGTTATCCACTATCAAACAAATATATTATATGAGAGGTGATACGTTCACAACATTTTCACAACAAATTATAGGTGCTTAGTTGTTATCGATTCAAATTTGAACCTAATACTAAAATTACTTTTTTGCCCCAATAAAATTGTGGACATATCATTTCTTATATTATATGGTATATGATAAATTAATCTACTTTCAGCATTTATGTTTAGAATTTTTATTTTTTAAACATTTTAAGTAGGAAAGACCAAAAGAGGAATTCAAATATTGAATGTTACTATTGAAAATATATACTATTTTTTTATTTAACTAAAAAAATCATTATCCTCTCAAAAAAAAAAAAAAAAAAACTCAAAAATCATTAACAATTTTAGATGATTATCTATTCGTTGTGCTCTTTGAATTTCAAAACATATTGCGTTTTAGGTGTCAGCTAAGCTAACATATCGGTCAACAACTTTATGAGAGTCCCTCGTATCGTATGTCAAAGGATAGGAAATATTCAAACACCGACTTTTTTTTTTTTTTTTTTTGAGAAACTATTCAAACACCGACTTGGTTGAATATGATTCATTGGTCTTCTTAAAACTTAAATAATCTTTTGCTTCTTTCACAAGAAAATAATAGTCTAACATTTTTAAACATAAATTCTATGAAAGTGACAAAACAAATTAGTACACCAAATGCTTGGTCAATATTATACTTCCAAAAAAATTGTATTAAATACTTCCTGCAAATGTTACTTAGATCATTACTTATATGAGCGACAAGGCAGCATATGCAAATTTTCTAAATTAAGCTATCAAAAGATTCAAAACATGACAAATTCTAATCATATATTTTGATCTATTCTGTAGTCCACACATATTGTGGTATATAATAAGGCCATTTTTTCTTTTAATAACATAATCTGTAGACTTTCACCGATTAAACTAGGGCATCTATTATTTTATTTTATTTTATTTTTTTGAAGAACTAGGGCATGTAATTTATAACTAAACATTTAGTAGACAGACATAAATATTTTTTATTTAAGAGACTTTGCATACTAATTAATATACAATAAGAGAAATGTTACGTCTATAATATTTTCACAATAAATTTTAAGTTGTAACTTGTTACTAGTTAGCAAAAAAAAAAAAAAAAAAAATTTCAGTCGTAGGTTCAAATTAGAAACAATAACAATTTATTATTTATGCTTTTGTTTTGAAAATATTGTAAACATAAGCTTATGAAAAGTGGATAAACTTATGGTTTAATCGTTTTTACGAACAAACATTTCAATCCAGAGAGATTAGATTACAAAAATCGAGACATTTATGGCCATGACATATATAACTCTTTCTTTTGGGTTGGTTCACTTTTGTTTTGAGGATTAATTAATGGATGAACTAAATGGTGGTCCAAAAAACATATATATAGATTCAAAGCAAAACGTAGGTAAACTACTTTTAGGTCAAGTAATGCTATTTGCTGTTCTACCTAGACATTATGGGTTCCATGTTTACAATGTCGAGTCTGTCGGAGATGGCTCCACATTTTATTTTTTATTTTTAAAAATATAACTCATGCCTTTTTCCTTTCATGAAAATGAATTTTAATAAAAAAATAAAATTTATACACTGATTGTTGGGAGTAGAATGATAAATGATTTGAATCTTGTAGGTCTTTATTGAAAATACCAAAGAAACAAAGATGTCATCACGTTGAGTTACAAGACTTTTGACAATTTTAATAAAATTAAAATACTAAAATCACAAATTAAATATTATAGGAAGATGTCTTTAATTTTTGGGAAAATTTAATTGATTTCCTAAGGGTATTGGTTTAGAAAATATTTTTAGAAATTTTTTATGGGGGGAAAAAAAAAGTAACTGATTTTTTTAATAATTTTGTATATTTTTTATAAAAATGATATCAAAATTTTTCAATAATGATCAATTAACAAGTGTCCCAGGGCATATGTTAACCGGATTCTTGATTATTTTTCCCAGCACTATTTAAATTATTTTTCAACCCCTACCTCCGAAGTCCAAAGTGCTTCGAATGGTATTTAATATGAATGAGTTTTCAATGTTGAGTGGAGGTTGAAATAGATTGCCTTAGAGGGACCTCCCTAATGAATACCTAGTGAGATGTATCATTTTACACCTGCTTGTGGAATCATTGGTCCCTAGTTGTAGTCAATCCATCTCTTTTTGGGCCGGCAGCTTTGGCTCTTTAGCAAATAGGTATTGCATTAAAAGTTCATATGTCACTACGAATTTCTATATATCCAACAAAAGATGGTATACTATATGCCCAGTGGATTTATAATACAGGCAATTGCCCAAAACTTCAGGACTATATTTTTTTTTCCTCCTATTTACGTCAATTTAAATAAGGAAAAAGTGTTAAAAAAAAAAGTTTAATGAATGTTCAAAGGTACTAGTTTTAATCACTGCACACCTTTTGTGCGATGGTCACTCTACAAGTTTAAGTGCTTGTGGAGTGTGGGGGCCTGGGGGTTAAGACTGGGGTTCAAGTCTCTAGGGATAAGCTTCATACACATATACATTTAAATTAAGTTAGAATAGAATTTCTATCTTGTATATATATATATATATATATATATATATATAAAGTATTGGTTTAAAAAATACTTTGAGAAACTTTTTATAAAAAAATAATTAATTTGTTTGACACGCTCTAAAATTAAAAGCACCTATTAACAAAACCCAAAAGTGGCACCTTAAGAATCATTTATATGACTAGATGATTGCTGATTGCATTGGACTTATTCAGATACTATGTGAATTTGGTGACATTATATGACTAATATGGTAGGCGCATTAAATCACTCCCTTATAAATTTAGGCTGAAAAAGTCCATTGGGGTAGAGGTCCATGACAAGTATATCTTCCGTTCATATTTGACACGGTCTACAAATTTATGTATTCCGATTGATCGGGAAATGAAATCACACCATTCTGTTTTGATTTGCACGTATTTTTCTATCATAAGATTTTGCCACGAGCGAGGAGTAAAGATCAGCCAACTTTACAACATCTTCCTTTTATTCTGGGGGGAAAAAAAAATATGAATCATTTCTTGGAATCATTGCAAATACTTCAACCAGCATGTTCAGAAAACAAATCAAAATAATTGTCCCCACTTTCTCTGGTAAATCATGTTCTAGACTGTCTTCTACTGATTGTGGCCTAGAATATGAACAATAAGAAATCATTGCCCCGATAGGTTATGTTCTTCTAGACCTTTGGTATTCTAGAGATGTTAGCCTATAAATTTGAACATAGTCAAAATGAGCACTAACTCGTATGCCAATTGCCAAGGACAAATGTCTCTCGGTCTCTTTATTTGTCCCATAATTCCTAGGCTAATCATAGATCAGATCTATGCTAAGTGATGGAGGAAGCTACTAAATATAGGTGTACTCAAACTTCATTAAAATGCTACTATACAACAAGGAGTAACTTTATTAGGGATAATGTACAAAGTCTGCACAAACAGTTTTTACTTTTTCCAGTTATTATAATAATGAATGCACTGTCATTTGTACAAACAATTTTACCGCTTCAAGTTATGATAGTGTTGAGGGTCTTGGTAATGTATGCTATTTAAGACACATATTAATTATTCATTTTTTGAGATATTTAATAGTAGGATTGAAAAAACTGTCAAAAACATTGATAACTTTTTTATTTTTCAATAAAAAGTTTCTTATAATGGTTTACTAATATATACCCTACGGACACATATTAGTAGAACCTGTTTATTTATGGGTTTTAACTTGATAACACTTTCAGTTGCTTTTTTGTGTGTGTAAATAAATGTGTATGGAACAACTTTAATTGCAGTCCTTTGCCTATAAACACACTAGGTCGCCCTCTTTAGGATCCGACCACAAAGCGGTAACCCATTTGATCCTATAATTAATGAGTTATGCCCGATTACTCAGAGTGGTGCCTCTCATACCAAATGTTAGTAGAAAAAACCTACACCCAATTTCTTGTAATTAAATTTTAGCACTTACATATAGGATTACCACAGGTATTTTCTGGGAAAAAAAGAATTCAAGAACACCAATCACAATGTGACCTTTAACTATCTAAGCATATTCTGGATTTGAGCATATGCTTGGACGTATTTCTTTTTCCGTTTTTCCTTTTTTTTTTTTTAGAAGACTTGGACGTGTTTCTAGACTTACTCTTCAATTAGAAACCCAAATTTTCATGGTACAAAATAGTTAAACAGCAATATTTTGGGCCACACTAGCACACCCCTACACACTCTCAAATAAGTCAACCCATATTTCTATCTAACTTTCAAAAAAAGCAGTTAAAAAAAAATATTAAAAAAAAAAAAAGGCAAGTCGGGCTCCTTACCTTTCAGGAATCAAAAAGTCTCAGATGAATCGAGTAGCTCCTACGGCAACCAGTTAGTGGCCCAAGCCCATTTCATTCATATGCGGTTTGCAAAATAGAGTAGCCCAAACTTCTAACAACTCACACAACTTCTGAAAAGAAAAAAGCAATAATTTTGAGTACTGTAACCCAAGTCTCCAACAATTACGCACTGACTACTTTCTCAAAGGTAAAATTAAAAACTGAGTTGGTATTCTAGATTAACAATTAAAACAAAAACAAAAACAAAAAACAAAAAACAAAAAAGCAAACATAAAAAACTACTCGATTGACCTCTCCTCTTTGATGCTACACCAATTCTTCAAGTAATCATTTCATACAAACGTTGGAGTCTCAAAAAATCTAGGGGCCGTTTGGTACATATGTTTTCAATTTTTAAACAACATTACATGTATTTCTACACACTTTTTTACCGACAGGTATTTCCAAAAAATACAAACAACGTTACTAGAATAACGTTACCAAATGGACTATCTTTGAGCATTTCAGTGGTAACCACTAATTCAAAATTCCCTTTGTTCTTTCTAGTAATTAAGACAACTATACAATCATCTTAAGCATGCATTATTTCAGACTTATGTTTTCATCCCTAACTCATATTATTCCTTACTCAATGTTTTTATTTTTGGATGAATTCTCCAAAATTTTATTATTTTTGCTGGAAACTATTTATTTTGATTGAAAAAGCCTCTATAGTGTGGATTTCGAAATATGCTAAAACTACTAAAACAAAATTACTTCTAAGCCCTCTCCATTCCATTTTTGAGGTATAAGTGAAAAACCCTAGAACTATAGTATTTTACGGTTTGCCTAGGTTTTTGTGAGTTTTGAACGTAAGTGTTGGATAAGTTTAGGCTGGCACCACATTAATGCTTTTTGACAGTATGTTTCTTTCTTGCAGGTCTTTCAAAGCTCTTGTTGGACAATTGGCCCATTGATTTCCCATGCATCATCAAGCATTACTCAAGTTTTTCCAATAAAAGTATTTTCATACTGGTAGTAAGAAGATGCCAAAAATCTATATATATATATATATATATATATATATCTAAAAGTTACAGCATAACATTTAATTTTGCTACGCTTCCATTGAACCACATCAACCGCCACGTCATTTTCAATTTTTTTTCCCTAAATTTCTCTTATAATTTTAAAATACTTTTACTAAAATTTTTCCTAATTTTAATATACTATTAAAATGAAAATGATTTTTAGCCATATCTCCACCATAAAGCCCAATCTTTATAACTTTAATTATGTCCACCATAAAGCCCAAACCTATACGCATGAATATTATGTTAACACTGTGTGAGAGTGCCTTTTTTTTCAACATAGTGGCCCAAAGATCCTGGGCCAAATAATTTGTTCTTGGTGGACTGGGCTTGGTTCACCGCAACTAAAAAGCTGTTTAAGAACCAAGTGGTGGACAAAGCAAGCTTCCTACAACACAAATAAACGAACAAGCGAAATATCTGTATTGAATGACAGTTCAAATAGTAAGGAAATGCACAACAAATAAAATACAAAAAAAAAAAAAAAAGGTTAGGGATCCTTGAATCAATGAGAGACATTTTATTAATTTTCTTTAATTATGATTACAGTGCTCACTAAGACGTGATATAAGGTTCAACTAAGTTCAAAAATTACAGACTTTGATAGCTATTCAAGCTTCCAAGACTTGCAAAGTTTGAATTTTTTGAATCCGAGTATGTGCTATAGTGGCTGTCTCTGGGATACCGAGAGCAGTTCCTCTGTTTTTCTTTGAACTTTACAGAGTTCTTTCTATGGCTCTATATCTTTTCTAGGAATCCAGAAAAATGATGATGAATGCCTGAATAAAAATCAATGAATGAAAATTGAATTCCCCCTTCAGCATGGATTTCTCCCTTCTTTTATAGCACAACTCTAGGGTTTCGGGGGTACCAGTGATTTCTCCCTTTTGCCCCTCAAAGTTCGTGCTGTGTCAGTTTACTCAGGAGCTGGTCGTTTCCTTTTTTTTTCTCATAACTTCTTCCTTTTGGTGCGACCAAGCCAAAAACCCCCTAGCTGATTTTCCATTTTCAAGGTCTCCTCAAGTCGCTGATCTTCTGCTATTTTGGCCCTTTCTTTCGCCTTTCTAGCTTTTGGTTGCACTCCATACTTGTCATTTTTCCCAAATAGTTGGAATCTTTTACTATTGGGTTGAAAGCTCCTTCCAGTTACCCTTTTTTTTTTATGGTTTTCTCATTCTTGGTTTCTTGAGGCACAACTCTTGCGTTCATGAACGTTTTGCTTTGTACTTTCTGATCTCACTATATGTCTGGGCGCATGAGACCCGCATGCTTTTTGTCTTTTATCCCTTCTTCTTTTTTTGAACCTACTTCAGCCTTACTTAGACCGTGTTGTGCATCCTAGGGATCCCCAGACTCTGGTGACTTTTGGGATCCCGGCCCAGCTTTTCTTATTGGGCTCCTTTTGGTTTATTGATCCTGGCTGGCTAGGCCTTTCTTTTACTTTATGTATTTTAAGGTTTGTTCTTCCATGGGTCTTTGGATCCCAATTCTTTGGAACTCTTACCCTTTTCTTCTTTCTTTTTCTCTTTTCTTCATTACGTGAGCCCAGCCCCTTTTTTTCATTTTCTCTAGCTTCATTTCCATGAAATTAGCCCAACGTGTTATTTCTTTAGGCCTTAGACTATGATCAATTTTTGAACCTGAACACACTGTCCACCATAAAGCCCAAATCCAACCCTTTATTATTTTAACACCAACCCTTTCTTCTTCTTCAAACCTTCAACTTGACTATCGCCAACCTCTTTCTCTTCCAAAGATGGTTTCAAAACTTCAGACCTTCGGGTTTCTAACGCCAACCTCTCTCTTCCCTCCTTCGTCTCTTCCTCTCCTTATTTAAGTGAATCACTCCTTCATAGCTCCTCACAGTCTCCCCTCCTTTTGCTCTTCCTGGCTTTCATAGTTTCAAAACTTTAGAACTGCAACTTTCTCTTCCCTCCTCTGTCTCTTTCTCTCCTCATTTACAAGGTTTTCAGACCTGGACCGTTCATTGAACCGTAAAAGGGAGAGGTTCAAGGTTTTTGAGGTCAAACCGAGGTCGAATCGTGATGACATCATAATTAATTTAATAATTAATTAAAGCCTAAATATAGATATTAAATTTATAAAACTAGTAAAATTGACTAATATATCTATTTATGTGAGGGAAATTTAATGATTTTCAAGTATATATTTATAATTAAATAAGAAAGTTAATAAAATAAAATAATAACCATGAAAGCATTAAAATTTATGATTAATTTTTGAAGTAAAGTTGAATATCTTTGAAGGATTTTAATTATAATTTTTTTTATTCCTTGTAAGAGATGGATAATTTAATTAAGTAGAATAAAATTGTGTTAAGTTGTTTTTATTAAAAAAAAAAATTGCTAAGGGGTTGGACCGCACGGTTCTTGCCACCGGTTTGTGTGGTCCAACCCTGGTTTTAGGGGTTCACGGAATTAACAAAAAATCTAGTTTTTTATGCTTAAAAAACCTGTTTTCATCCCGATTTTCAGTTTTCACGGTCCGACCTCCCGATCCAGTCTGGTTCTGAAAACCTTGCTCATTTAACTGAATCAAAAAACAGTATATTTGAAGAAGAGCTAAAAAATATTGACAGAATGTGGATGATTCACTTTAGGTATTTACTTCAGAAATTTCACCTTTGCATTTTCTTAGCCATACAGGTCTCGACCCTTTGTTTATGTTTCGTTTGGGAGTGTTTCTTTTGAATGATTAGCTTAGATTGATGGGTTTGGAGCCCTATAGTGGGTTTTGCTAATTTCAATTATTGGCCGCATTGCTCTTTCTTTTGTATTTCAGTAATTCAATCAACACTTCGTTTCCTAACCGTATCTTTTTGCGAAAGGCAAATAGGTCCGACCACAGGCCTAGGTTCAAGGCCACTGTCAACTTTAATGGCGAGGAGTTATTAGCTGCCTCTTTTGCACGAGCCATCGATATCTATGTCAGCTACAAGGTCTGTATATCAAGTTGAGGTATACTTAAATTTTATTTATTATGTATATTTAAAATTTTTAGGGTTAATTATTGTTTTTTTGTTTGGGTATTGAGTTTATGGTCTGCAATTTTTTGTATTTTTAGTTGTTGCCATTGTTCAAACCCCAAATTAAAAATTACGGCTAGATAACTTTTACTCTAACTTATAGTAAGTGCGGAATAAGAGTGAATAAGCGCAAAGAACCGTTAACACTACCCTAAGCCATATTCATCTATTATCAACAGTAAAATGAAAGCTTAAAGAGTAGGGAAGAGAGATGCAAACACAAGATAACACCGAGATGTGTTATCAAAGAGAACACCGAAGAACTTGGCGAAAAACCTCTCTGCAACCCTTCAAGTCGAATTGATCCACTAGAGAATAAAGTTGGAGTACACGAATAACAAAAGACCCTCTAAGCCTAGTCTACCCCATGTACTTGAGCCCTCCAAGCTCATGCTACCAACTGACTTCTCGGAGCCTTGTTTTCTCTAGCTTTCCGAACCCCGCAATTCAGCCTGATCGCATCTGCCAATGAATGACTCCTTCCAATGCTTCCTAGCAGCACCAAAATCTCACTTTACACTTAGAATGGGTGTGGTAAGTGTTTGGGCTAGTAACCTCTCAAGGATATAAAGATGGAGAGGTAGGAGTTGAGGAAAACCACAAGAAAATGTGTAGATGATTGTAGGTATAACAATTTCTAACTCTTAAGTGTACTTTCTAGGGTTTTCTCTCTAAAAAACACTCCTTACAATTTGTGAGTAATAAGGGTATATATAGTGTGGGTAAAGACTTGGTAAAGCAAAACATAACTTTTTGCCAAATAGAAAGTTTCGCGGGTTGGCCTTACCCGCGAGACAGTCGCGAAAAATCTAGCCTGGTACGACTCTTCATCTTCCAATCATGTGCTCTACAAGTGGCTTTTTTCACGGGTAAGCTTCTCGCGAGACAGTCGCAAGCTAGTCGCAAAATCCACTTGTTCAACTTTTGAAGCTTGATTCTTCACCGATCTCTCACAGTCATCATTTATAATTAATCCCACATAAATACAGGGAAAATGATTAAAAAAAATTATAATAAAATTTAGCACGGAATTAAAGCCAACACAATATAGTTGGAAATCACAACTTTACATAAACCTTAGACTGTAGCCATAATACATGTGACTTTGTTATATGTACATCTATCTTCTATGTCAATTTGGTAGTT